>JAPYYW010000076.1:0-96162 GCA_030522545.1 Cremastinae sp. A BG-2022a | reverse complement strand
TAAAAGTGCAAGTTTTTAAAAAGTTTTTTATTTTTAAACTTTTTTATCGTTGATTTGCTTTATACAAATATATTATAATGTACTTACAGTAAAACTTTATAAATAAAACGTATAAAAATATGAAATGTAGATTATTAGCATATGTGCAGCGACGGAGGCGATTGCAACGCTAAAAGTGCAAGTTTGTTTAAAGTTTTTTATTTTTTAACTTTTTTATCGTTGATTTGCTTGATATATTATAATGTACGTACAGTAAAACTTGACAAACAAAACGTATAAATATGTGAAATGCAGATTATTAGCATATATGCAGCGACGGAGGCGATTGCAACGCTAAAAGTGCAAGTTTTTAAAAAGTTTTTTATAAAAGTGCAAGTTTTTAAAAAGTTTTTTATTTTTAAACTTTTTTATCGTTGATTTGCTTTATACAAATATATTATAATGTACTTACAGTAAAACTTTACAAACAAAACGTATAAATATGTGAAATGCAGATTATTAGCATATGTGCAGCGACGGAGGCGATTGCAACGCTAAAAGTGCAAGTTTGTTTAAAGTTTTTTTATTTTTAAACTTTTTTATCGTTGATTTGCTTGATATATTATAATGTACGTACAGTAAAACTTGGCAAACAAAACGTATAAATATGTGAAGTGCAGATTATTAGCATATGTGCAGCGACGGAGGCGATTGCAACGCTAAAAGTGCAACCTTGATCCAAGGAAGGGCCTGAGAATCTTGCTGGTGGGTGAAAGTCTTGCTCGCGCGAGTCCGGATAAATCCGGTGCTAACTGGTAAATAGTTCGTCGTACGCGATCCTATTCGCAATCATCCGTCACGTTCTTACCTGGCTAATTGTCAAAATGTAAAAAAAAAATTCCTCCTTTACGCAATTCATCCTTACAATTTCCATGACAACACCGAACCATTTGAATACCGTCCAAATTTTTTTCTAAGAATCGAGGAAGGTGTGTATTTCTACTCGTGACGTCAGTAAAACAAGATTTTGACAAGGTTTCTCGACCTCTCAGACTTAAAAAAAAAACGTTCGAGAAAGTTTTTAGTATGTATTTAATGAAATTTTTAAATCTAATGAGATATTGAATGGACGACGGAAATAAAAGTTGAAAGCAGGAAGTGTAATTTAACTCGTATCGCAAGTTCGCTAATCATATTTTCATGAATGAATTTTTTAGATGAAAGAGTGTCACAAAGTCGCCGGTAAATCGTCCAAGGAATATAATTAACAGGACGAAAACTGTCGTATTAATTATCCCAGTGAATAAGCTGAAAAAAAAGTCCGGATTTTTGTAAACGCATAATTCCTCGTCAAACGGCAAATAATGTTATCAGATGACGGGACGATGTCGAAACGAAAAGAGATACCTTTAAAATCCAAAAGACAATACCGAATATCGCGGATGTGCAAAATAAATGACGGGACGAGCAATTTTTCATTGAGACCGGACGTGACTAAATTTTTAGTCACTTCTGACTTCTCCATCCGGTGTCAGACATCTCGGTGTCTGACTTCTCCATCCTTTGAAAATTTTGATGGACGATTTTGTCCCTGTGGCAAATTGCGCAACTCTCGTTATTCGTGAATTTCGATAAAATACGAAATAAATGTAAAAATAATATTCTTGATCCGATGCAGAAAAATGTTCATTTTTACGAGTGAAAGGTTCTTCGATATTCCCGATATTTCAAAATGCGAGAATCATTCCCGCTCGTCTCTCGTATATATGTATATAATTCTTTTTTTTTAACACGATTGTCACGAGTGCTCGTAACCGCCGATATTAACGGTTCGTAAACCACGTGGTTATTGCGCGATCCTCGTTCGTGAATTACCAAAGGAAAATAAAAATGACCGAGGTACACTTTGTTTCGAAGGAGTCTCCCAAGTCTCTCGTCGAAAGTAATGTATATTTTTTCTTTCGCAGTATAATGCATTATTGAAGAAAACCAATTTGGAATTTCAGTGCGTCGTCCGACTCTTAGATACACGCATTTTTGCATGAAAGACCGTCAATGACACAGTTGAGCGAGAGAGCATGAAGAACATGTGTTCTCGCGATGAGTGCATAATAACATTTTATTGCGATTAATTATTGAAAATTATCGACACAGCAACAAATACGACGAGAAAAAACTTATCGCTGTGGTATAATAACAATAAACTATGACAATAAAAACAAATTAAAAAATTGATTGTCTTTTTTTTAGCATTGGTTAATTAAAAATATTCAAAGCTCAGATTCCATTAATTTTAATGAATTTTTCGTAATTTTCATCTCGTGAAGCGATTTCTAAACATCCTTCGCCGTCTCTCGTCGAGATCGTTCGGAAGGTGTTTCAGGGGGGTTTCTTTCTTTCGCGTCCCGCTCGCACTCGCTCGCACCGTGTCTCCCTACCTCGTTATTATTTTCTTCTTTTCTTCTCTTTTTTAAACGCAAAGTGTAACCGCAACAGACCGATTCAGCGAGTGATCGGTGTCAGTTGGTGCTCGGAGTTCAAGTAGACAACAACCGCTTGAATTTTTTATTTTCGTTCCCCTTTTTCGTATTCACTCTTCAAATATTGCTCAGTTATGGTTTCGGACCGATAAACGAACACCGAAGTATTTTGGCGGACACGAAAAAAAGAGGATAACAATTAAAACAACTGTCATTTCGCTAAAAATGGTTTTGAATCAGGTGCGTTCGAATCCTGAGAATGTTTGCACTAAATTCGTTTAATTTGATTTATTTTTGCATATTTATTTTTGCACACGAATAAAAAAACGACCTTTGTCAATTTGACTTTATATTTTTTGCATTTTTTGACATGCAAGATGTCGGTACGTGTGTTCAATCGTCGGATGTTATTAACAATGAAGGATAATAGTAGAGCGATCGGCGTCGTTTTCCCGCGAGTGCTGTGCATAAATAAAAAGCGACGTAACATCGAAACGATCCGGAGCGACAATGTCACATTTTTTTATTATAACTTCTGCATTTTCCCAGCAATTGTTTTTCTTTAAAAGCTCTATTATTTTGATTGAAATTTCATCGATCAGTTAAGTCTCGATGAATTCCACTAATTATCAATTTTTAATTACGATGAAGTGGCGGCAAAAAATAACGAACGAGCGATCCGGTGAGGTCGACGAAACGTGAAAGGACTTCTCGCTGAATGTATGCACGTTTAAATATAATGAGCTTGCTGCTCGATAAAAATAAACAATTCTGAAAATACAAAAAAAAACTACTTGAATAATGTCAGTGGTTTTTTAATTCTCGGCGAATTTTCGCCAGTTTCGGTTTTATTCCCATTTGCATTTTTTTAAAAATTTTAACGCAATCGGGATATTTGTTTTGTTAAATTCTCGGTTTCGATAAAAAGGAATTATACGGATCGGCCTCGACTTGTCATCGCAAAATCCTGAGCTCGAACATGCAATCCGAGGCGCGCAAATGATTTATCCGAGTAAACGTGCGCCATCGCGATAATTCTTTATACACGTGGTCACGTCAAATATCGTTTGTCACCGCACTTGATGATCTGGTAAAACATATTGTACAATCATTCATAATTTATCGCGTTTTCTTTCAAGACTGTACTCTTATTTGTGGATATATTTCATACACGGATTTTATCATCTAAATTATAATTTCAACGTGAAGCCGATTTCAAAAATATGATTAAACAAAAAGTTTTGAAAGTTTAATATTTTTTATTTTTCAAATTATAGTGTCATAAGGAGGAATAATGAATAAATGAACGCAAATGATGAAGTAATTGTGAGCAAGGCTGCGAAACTTCACTGTGAATACACAAAAGAAATTAAAATCTTTAGAAATTTTAAATTATCTGTTGAAAATTAAGAAACCCGAATCAGAATTATCACGAAAAGTGTAAGGTTTTTACAGCTCTATGGAAAAAGGAGAATTAAGGTATAAAATGAGCAATTTATTCTGAAAATAATAATCTCAAAGGATTGAATCCTTTTTGAAATTTACTACAATAATGTTATAGATACATTGAACGCATATGCAAAAATTTTTACGTATATAGTTTCTAAAAAACAGGCATTGGAAGGACTACTTAAAAAAAGTATTATATTTTTTTCGCGGACGATATAGTGTAAAACAGCAGCTGCTTCAATTTCCATCGATAATCGGCCTATTGGAGGCGCGATATTTATTTCTCCTTTTTTTTGGTACATCTTTCGGTAGCGGCAATTACGTCGAATTCTGTTGGATCCCCGTCGAATCTTTTGGCATTCGAAAGTGTAGCGCGGAATCCGAATTCTCTCCGCATTTTATCTCTCTCTCTCTCTCTCTCTTTTTCCTTTGTCGAGAGAGAAACGATGGACCTTTCTCTCTTTCATTATATGCCACTAAATTACAGGTCTGCGATCGTCTTAACACGAAATCTTGTCGAGAATTTTCACCGTGATCGCCACTTCGAAAAAATCATCTCGTCCCGAGATAAAAATGACCGTTGCAAAAATAATAAAATCATAACGTTACTTTTTTACATATATGCAAATAAAGGAGTTACGATGAAGCTTTTATGAATATTTATATTCGCACAATTTTTCCCCGTTTCACCTTTTTTTTATAGGGAATCGCTCAAAAATTGCATTGACTTTATAATGCCAATTTTTTATTTATTTTATAGGTCAAGTGATACGTAATACGTGTACACTGCTATTTTATATCAAAAGAGAAAAAAAAAGAAGCATATACGCAACTGATACTCGCGAGAGACGGTCGATCCTACTGCGGATTAGCGCTATCTTTCGCTTCTTTTTTCTACTCTCATTTATTCTTTTTTATGCGCTAGACTGCCTTAGAATGAAGAGCGACGCGAGAAAGTAATAATTATTTTATTATAATTTCGCGACGATCGATATTTTTGTAGGAGGGAAAACAAAATCCTGGTTTCGTCGGAGACGACGGAAGGACCGAGTTGGCAATCATCGCAAATGAACGGCAGCCTGCCTACAATTTCGCTTACAGAGGAGAAGATGAAAGGAAAACGGAAGTCAGTCCCGAGCAGATGGTAAACTTTCACGAATATTTCATTTCCTTCATTTCATTAATTTTTTTTTACATTTATTAGATTTTTCATTAGAATATTTTTTGCAGATTTTTTCATTTTAATATTTTTAATATAAAGAATAAAGTGAGAAAACCCTTAGATGTCCAACTATTGGAACGTTAACCTTTTCATTGGTGATAACAATTAAGAAATAACATTTATTTTATAAATTGTAGACAGTCGCCGAAAGGGACGATGACAATCGTCCGACCTGGGGCAACGGTTTAGAATTTTTGATGTCGTGCATCGCGATGTCGATCGGACTTGGTAACGTGTGGCGTTTCCCGTTCACGGCTTACGAAAACGGCGGAGGAGCTTTTCTCATTCCTTACATAATCGTACTTTTTGTGGTCGGCAAGCCATTTTACTATCTGGAAATGATAATGGGACAATTCACGAGCAGATCGTCAGTAAAGATGTGGGCGATGAATCCTGGCTTTCGGGGAGTCGGCTGGGCACAGATGTTCTCCATGACCGCTGTGGCGACTTACTATTGTTCCCTCATGTCGGTCACGCTTTTTTACCTCATCGGCAGCTTCAGGTCCGAGCTGCCCTGGTCGACTTGTCAACCCGAGTGGGGCGAAACCTGCGTTGATTCAGGAAACAGCAACAGAACGAACCTGACGTCCATTTTCAATTCGACGAGCAAGAGAAGTTCGGCCGAATTATATTTTTCGTGAGCATTTTGTGCCAATCATTTGTTAAAGTTTTAATTTAAGTTGTTTGAGATATTATAACAAAATTTTTTATTCGTTGTTTCGAAGTGTGTACAAACTCGTATCAATTGAAAATGACTTACTAAACAATTATATTTTTAGAATTGCTGAAAAATCCAAAAAAATTGTTTGAAAAGTCAGTTTTTTCGTTTTTTCAATATGAATTTTTGAATTTTGCCCTGAATAATTATCATTTTCGTTATCTGCGGGAAATTTCCGATCAAACAGGCTCTAAAAATCGAAAAAAAAAATTTTAAAATAATTTGGTGAGTCACTCTGGGTCTCGTGGACCCATGAAAATTTCAATTAGCGATATCTTTTCTTTTTCTTGACGAAATCTACTTTATTAAGGGTGATTTTAAAAGATTTTTGCAAAAGGAAGCGAATGGCGCTGGAATTATGACAATTCATCAATTTTTCAAAAAATTATAAAGCCTTGAAGATTTTTGAAAAAATGGAAAGATTTTAAGAGCTTATTCGGTCGGAAATTTTCCGTAGATAACGAAAATGCCACTTATTCGAGGCGCAAGTCAAGAATTCATATAGAAAAATTCAAAAAACTGATCCAAAATCCAGTTTTTTGGCTTATTTCACTAAAATATTTCATATTTAATTATTTTCAACAATACCAATACTGGAAATTGTCGAAAAAATCTGCTGAAACTGTTAATTAATATTACATCTACGAAAAAAAAAATTGACCCTGCACGGTTACGTATATTTCCGTAAATGATTTCGTCCCATTAGGCGAAGCGTGTTGAACGAAAAATCGAATATCGACGAAGGAATCGGAAGTCCGGACTGGCGTTTGACGATGTGTTTATTCTTCGCGTGGGCGTGCGTGTTCGGCGTGCTTGCTCGGGGCGTAAAGAGCTCTGGAAAGGCTTCCTACTTCCTGGCACTCTTTCCCTACGTGATTATGATAGCACTGCTGATACGAGCTGTCACCCTGGAAGGCGCGATAGACGGGATAATCTTCTTCATAAAGCCGGACTGGGGAAAGCTTTTCGAGCCGAGCGTCTGGTACGCCGCTGTCACTCAATGCTTCTTTTCCCTCTCCGTTTGCTTCGGGGGCGTAATCATGTACTCTTCCTATAACGACTTCGAGCACAACATATACAGGTGCCAACAATCATTGAGAAATATCATAAAATACCGCGATAACATTTTTTTTTTTCAATTAAAAAATAAAAATAAATATCACACAGAGACGCGATGGTCGTGACGACTCTCGATACTTTTACGAGTCTCATGGCGGGCTTTACCAGTTTCGGCATTCTCGGTAACTTGGCGCACGAATTGGGCTCCGATGACATAAGCACGATTGTGCGCAGCGGAACGGGCCTCGCTTTTGTATCTTACCCAGATGCGATAGCGAAATTTACGGTCGTCCCGCAAGTAAGATTTTTTTTTATTTACTTTTTTTTGTACTTCGTACAATCTACGAAATAAATAAATAAATTGAGGTGAGAAAAAGATATCGCGACGGTATGTTCGTCGATTTTTTCCTTCAAGGCTTTCTTCGTGGCTTGATTCTTTCTCGAGCCGCGATAAAATCGTAATTGATCGCTGTGAGAGAAAAAAGACAGTTCTCACGCGCCTTTGCGTAATCGTATCCTCGTTATTTTTTCGCAGCTCTTCTCTTTTCTGTTTTTCCTCATGCTGTACGTTCTCGGTATCGGTAGTGCCATCGCACTCGCCGGTGGCATAATTACTATTATCTGCGATCAATTTCCAACGTGGAAACACTGGCACGTGGTGCTCGGCACTTCGATATTTGGGTTTCTCGCCGGCTCTGTCTACTGTACTCCCGTAAGTTTGCGAATTCCTCGATAAATCGCTCTCATACCTCAACTGAGAAAAATTGCGATGTTGTATTTATGAAACTATAATACTGGTCATTTCGATAACTTTATTGTGCATTAAATTACATTATTAATAATATTAATAATATTATTAATAATATTATTAATAGTTTATTTAAAATATTTATATGATGAATATTATTTGACCCATTCTACACAAACATATACTCAAAGTTATTATAATCTTCTATTTATTCAAATAGAAGAATCGTATATTTGGAAAAAAAAATGTATTTGAATGAATTGTATTTTATATTCGCAGAATTACATAAATCTTTAAAATAAAATATTCACCTCTGTATTTTTAACAAACTGTGAATATCTTTCAACAAAATTAAAAGTACAATATTTACTTTAACGAATTAAATTTAGTTGAATGTAATATTTTAATACTTTGAAACAAGCTCTTGAATCATTCAGTAAAACGATTCAAAATTATTTCATATATTCAGAAATAATGTTCCAAAATATGATTAGGTTTAGTATACCATCGCAATTTTTTTAAATGATCGGACTATCAAAAAATCGACTTTTTAATAGATTTGTTTTTTCAGGGTGGTCAATTTATTCTCAACTTGGTCGATTATTATGCAGTTTCCTTCATAGTTTTCCTTCTCGCTACCATGGAAATAACTGGCATTTTTTGGGTGTACGGGATGGAGAATTTTCTCGATGACGTCGAATTCATGTTGAAGAGAAGACCCACCGTTTACTGGCGGGTCTGCTGGGGAGTCGTGACTCCTGTCTTGCTCGCCGCCATTCTCATTTACACGATCGCATCCCTCACTCCGTTGACTTACGGCGGAGTTTATTATCCTCAGAGTGCTTATGGTAATTTTCAAATCAAATTTACAGACCGGAAAAACGATAACGAGAAGATAATTGTAAATGAATTTTTTGTAATCAAAAGCTGCCGGATGGACGCTCCTGACGTTCGGAGCTGTTCAACTTCCATTTTGGATGGCCTACGCAGTTTATGCCAGGAGAGACTTGGGTGTTCCTGAGGTAAAAAAAAAACACTCACGTACAAAGGCTCTCCTTTTCAATTTCGTAAATGATAAATGAATAAAAAAGGTATAATTCATTTTTCAATATACTAAGGGTATGTTGAGTCCTTACAGCAACAAATCAAAAATTTAATAACGTTTTTCTCCCATACGGAGTCGTTTAAGAGTAAAAATTTATTAAGAAAAATTTATTATTTTTTGAAAATTAGATAAAGCTTCTTTAATGCTATACAAAGATCAGTGAACATTTTTACTTAGATTAGGAAACTCGTTACTGAGATATTTATTTTACAAAATTGTAATTTAAAGCATGGGCTCTTGCAGCAATTTTTAATAATTAATATCTTAATGAGGAGCTTTCAGATCGTCGTGACACTTTTATACGACTTTTTGGAAATGTTATTTAATATTATATCAAATATTTAGAAATTTTCAAATTTGTATAATTGAATGAATTTATTCGTATAATGAACTAATATTAATTTGATGCAATTGCAGATGTTCAAAACCGCGTTCGCGCCGTTGGCGAGCTGGGGACCACGAAGTCCTTCCCGCCACGCGGCATGGCGACAGTACAAGGAAACCATGAAGAAGAAACGCGACAAACGCACGAGCTCGAGAATAAAACAGTTTTTCTACGTTCTCACTGGACGAGAGGAAAAACTGATGTGAAAAATCTTCTCGATTTTTCTCCCAACTACCTCCAGCCTTCTTATTTTTCACTCAATCGACTCTTACTAAGACGACCACGTTGATCGTGCGTTTCTTCTGCTCTAGCCATTTTTTAATTATTTTTTTTTCTCTCTCTTTTTTTAAATATTTTTTTTGCTGTTTTTATATCGATGTTGAACGTGCCAAAAGCTCGCACGTCTTTCAGTATTACGCGCATATGACAATAGGTTCATATACATTGAAGCAAAAACCAACTCTGTGATTTGTCAATCGAAACGATAGATCGTAGCCGAGAGACCAAAGTATTTTCTTTTCCTCGTCGCCGAGGAAATTTTAATTTATGCACAAAATGCAAACCGACGCGTTATTTTTTCCACTCCCTGACAGTATTTTTCGCGAATGGTATATTCGTTAATAACGAATATTGAGTTACAATTTTCGTAGCGAATTTGTTTTTTCGTATTGATTTATTCACAAATTTTTCCGAGAATCGAGTATGATTATTGTTGCGAGTCCGGTTCTTCGTATTCTCCGTAATTCCAATCCTCGTACGTCAATTCTTCCTTGCCATCGTATCGAGGCATCTCCGTTTCCACGTCAGTTTCCTGATTAATTTTTTTTTTCATTTTCTTTTCGCTCGTCCAATATTTCGTGTATACGTACAATATTTAAATATATTTAAATAACTCATTGAACAACTTACGATTTTATACGTAGAATCGAGAAAAAATTATTTTGTAACCAACTACAATATATTTTCTTGTACATAAAAAGTAAAAATGACAAATATTACCGGAATCTTTTGCGATTTTCGTAGCTCGTTCAACTCGGATTCAAATTCATTTCGTTTGTATTCTCTCTCTTCGCAGACTTTGTAGTTGATGAGCCAATTGCCGAGAAAGTCGACGGGATCCCGGGGTCGCCTTTTGACTATTTCCTTCAGAGCTCGCACGAGAATAGTACCGAAGTGTTTTTTCAGGTACAGATTGTCAGGACTCATCGTCGATTCTTCTTCGTCGTCGTCGGCTTCGGATATTTCGGGCTCGAGATCGCAGACGTTGCTGTCGAATCTTTTTTTCCACTCGAATTCGCTCAATTCGCGATCGGTTATGCCGAGAGCTCGCAGCAGTCTGTCGTGCCCGTCCGAGAGGCCGTTCTTCAAGATTCTGCAGATCAAACGCTCGCTAATTTTTTTGTCACGCAAAAAATTTATTATTCTCTCTTCCTCGAAATCATCGGAGCGTGCCATTCGATATTCCCGACGTTTTTCCGTTTTTTTCGTCGTCTCCTTTGACACCGACGATTCCGTCGTGCTCTTTGAACTCTTTGAAATTTTGATTTTCCTCGAATCGTCCTTGCTTGACTCTTCGCTCCCTATTTTTTCGGACGACATCTTTTCCGGTGTACTTTGAGCCTTGTAACCCTCGCTTTCGTGGGAAATTCGGGTTTCTTCGACCTTCGTTTCCTTGCCCGAATCTTCCTCCTGTACTTGCTCGGAGGTTATTCTCTCCGATTCATTTTGATTCGTAAAATCATCGAGTCCATTGGAAATTTCCGTTTCCTCGACTTTCGGAGAGTCATCGTCGCTCTCCGACATATTTCTCGACCAAGTTCTTCGACCGGGCCGATGGAAAATTCACTTTTCCGGTTCTCGCGAGCGAGACGTCAAAGAGGCCGACTTTTGACAGTCCCCGTAAAAAAATAAGCTTCCAATTGTGATCGCAGTAACTGGAACAGGAAAACCGAGTGACAATTTCGCTTCGATATATGTTTCTTATCAAACCGAACAATCGCGGCAACGCTCTGAATTGATGGCTCAGAGACTTTTGTGCACAGATAAAAGATGTCAAAGAGACTCTGAGTTTTCATCTTTTTCCTTTATTATTATTGTCGCGCATGTCGAAGTCACTCTCAACTCGAGCCTCGATCGAGTCGCAGGTGAAGCTGCGCCGTCATTTTAAACAGGCGATTAAAAAAACTCATTGAAATTCAGATTAACGTGAAAGAGAAGAGATGAGAAACATGGTGAGCTCTCGCAATATTTTTCTACAAAGATAAAATTTAATCCAAAGAAAATAAAATTTTCGTACAACTCGTTGTAACTATATTAATAACTATATTAATTATTCATCATTAATCATCATTGCACGAATGATTTTTAATTTTTAATAACTCAAAGTGTATTTTCAATGTTTTCAATGAAGGAAGTATTTAAAATCTCATCATGATCCCATCTCAATCGATTTTCATTGTCCAATATTTCAAGGCCCCCGCAGGAAGGAGAACCACCATTTTTTGTTCAATCTTCAAATAACGAGAGTCGAGGAAACAAATCTCGCATGTGTTGTGCACTTCGAAGGTCGCGCGTAATAATAAAGAAGAATCGTGATTTAATCTAATCCTTGTTTCAAATCAGTCTTGCTCCACGATCATGAGAGATAACACGCCTCGCGCCCACCAGGTACAATTAATATTTCCAAAGTTTTGTCTGGGAAAGAGTAAAAGGTGTGATTTGAAAAAAGAAAAAAATAATTGTGGGGTGTATTTTTTGAAGGGCACGGAGGAGCCGAAGGGACTCGAGTTCGTCAGCTACGACAATGAGGCCTTCGAGGAGGATCGCTGCGAGAAAGCGAGCACGAGATCCGACAGCGATCATCCTCCCCGAGAGGATAATCCTCGAGAGGAGGTCAAACGTTCGGACAAGGGCTGGAACAACAGCATTGAATTTTTGATGTCCTGCGTCGCAATGTCCGTCGGTTTTGGAAATATCTGGAGATTCCCCTTCACAGCTTACGAAAACGGCGGCGGAGCTTTTCTTATTCCTTACATTATTCTTCTTATACTCGTTGGAAAACCCTTTTATTTTCTCGAAATGATCGTCGGACAGTTTTCCGGAAGGACCTCCATCAAAGTATGGCACATTTCGCCAGGATTTGCAGGTAAATTTTTTTGCACGATAACTGTACAAGTAAATACTTTGCTCGCAAAATAGTAAAATTTAATATTCAATTTAATGAAATTTAGAAAAAAAATGATCTTTTGTATAAACTTTTAAAACAATCAAGATGTTAACTCGCTTCTGAGCCATACGATCGATTTTGCAAAAATTCTCAATAACTCTCAATAAAGCCGATTCGTCCGAGTGAAAGAAAATATTGTATATTGTCAATTGAAATTTTTTTATGGGTCTAGGAAAGTCCGAGAGTGAGTGAAATTTTTTTTTCAACTAAAGAGTCGGCTCGTATGGAGTTTTCTGTAGAGTACAGAAGAGATAGTTGAAAAATTGTTTCGTGAGAAATTGACGGTAGAAAAAGCCAAAAAACTGATTTTCGAATTGGTTTTTTGAAATTTTTACTATAAATTAAATTCAATCTAAAAAATAAGGTAAACGAATAAAATCATATGGATTATTTTTCCTATACGAAAAGTGTATTTTTCATAACGTTAATTTATTGGAAAAAACTCGCTAAACAGAGACAGGCTCGATTTTCTGTCCAACTATTGGGACATTGTATAGAAATATTGTTTAAAATAAACACACTGAATGAGTTTTTCATCGCTAAAATATTAGATAACACTTTAGATATGAATTTGAAATAGATTCTGTTGTTTGAATATTTAAAAAAAAGATAAAGTGAGAAAACCCTTAGCTGTGTAACTATTGGGATGTTTACCTTATAGCCATTCATTTCATCATTTATCAAAATATTTCAATTCTTGCTTAATTATTGTCCGAAGGTGTCGGCTGGGCTCAACTGTGCTCTACGATCGCTCTCGTGACATATTATTCATCCCTGATGGCTCTGAATCTGTACTACCTGATCGTGTCATTCGCGAGTGAGCTTCCTTGGTCTCACTGTCGCGAGGAGTGGCCAGGAAATTGCATCGACTCGGACAACCGAAAAAATCATAATTCAACGACGAACCTTCCAACAAACGCGACGAAACAGACCTCAGCGGAATATTATTTCTCGAAAATAGTTCTGCAGGAAAAAGAAAATATTGACGACGGAATCGGAGTCCCGGGTTGGGAAATGTCGCTCTGCTTGCTTGGAAGCTGGCTGACCGTCTGCCTCGTACTCAGTCGAGGAATAAAGAGCACGGGAAAAGCTTCCTATTTTTTAGCTATTTTTCCATACATTATTTTAATCAGTTTACTCGGTCGAGCTCTCACCCTCGAAGGTGCCATGAACGGAATCATTTTTTTCGTCTCTCCCGACTGGAAAAAATTGCTCGACCCGGACGTCTGGTACGCCGCAGTAACTCAGTGCTTTTTCTCGCTCTCGGTTTGTTTCGGAGCAATCATCAGTTATTCCTCGCACAATGATTTCAGGCACAATATTTACAGGTAATTTATTGCTACGGAATTTTCATCGATATATTTATACGAAATTTAATGTCTAAGAATTTTATACTTTTTTTTTTAGAGATGTTTTAATCGTGACGAGTCTTGATACTCTCACGAGCATGATGGCTGGCTGCACGATATTTGGAATCTTAGGGAATCTTGCTCACGAAATGGGGACAAATAATATAACAACGGTCGTAAAAGCTGGTACTGGTTTAGCTTTCGTCTCTTATCCCGATGCCATAGCTAAATTTACAATCCTGCCTCAGGTAAAAATAACTCAAAATTCATCTTTCTAATCTTCTAATTTTCATTTCCTAACATTTTTTTTTCAGCTTTTTGCAGTACTGTTTTTTCTGATGATGTTCATTCTTGGAGTTGGAAGTGCAGTTGCCATGAATGGAAGCATAATAAGCAGCTTAGTTGAACAATTTCCCAGATTAAAATATTGGCAAGTCATGTATCCGTGTTGTCTTATCGGTTTTCTTGTTGGACTTGTCTACGTAACACCGGTAAGTATAAACAAATTTTTTCAAAAAAGAAAAAAAATTTCTTCTGCATTAAAAAATATTTTTCCAGGGTGGCCAATTTATTCTGACACTCGTAGATTATTACGGAACGTCATTCGTTGTTTTTATTCTTGCATCGTTCGAGATGATTGGAATTATTTGGGTTTACGGCTTTGAAAATTTTCTGGACGATGTTGAATTCATGCTTGGGAAAAACGTGAGCATATACTGGAGATTCTGCTGGTTTTTAGCAACTCCTCTCATTCTCATAACCATTTTTTTCTACAACATTGTGACACTTTCTGCATTGAAATACGGAAGAGCTTCGTTTCCATGGACGGCACACACAGCTGGAACTATTATTTTGCTATTCGCTGTTGGACAAATTCCAATCTGGGCGATTTATGCTCTTTTAAAGAATCGAAATTTATCTGTTCGAGAACAGTGGAAAAAAGCATTTTCTCCGTCTCCAGATTGGGGTCCGATGTCTCAAAGTGACAAGCTAGCCTGGCTGCTCTTTAAGCAGGAAAAAAAGAAGATAAGAAATCTCAGAACTCAACCAAGATGGGTACAAAATTTGTACATACTCGTAGGATTAAAACCAAAGTCTCAGACAAAATAAGTACTATTTTTTAGATAAAACAAATAACTAATAATTTGCAGAGCTCAAAGTTATATATTTATATTGATATTTCAAAGCAATGAACCTATGTACATATATACACGCTTATACTACTTTATAGACAGTGATAAAATTTCGAATTGTAATAACAATAAATGAAACTACGATTTAACCAGGTTACGACATCGCAATTCCATTGATAAAAAAGCTCTCATATTGGGGTCTTCAACCTTATCCATTATTATCTTTTGGATTTCTCCGTCGCTGTTTTTTATTCTTTCGCTAAGCTTTTCGGCGTATTGTATCCAAACACAATTGGAGCAACCAGACATACAGCACGTGGTCGGTACTTCCAGGTCGTCGAGATCATTTTCCGAATGTTTTTTCGGATTTATTTCGTCCTCTGTCACCATGGGTCGATTTCTCGACGGAGAATTCTCGTGGCTACTTTCACTGTTCAGCCTGGAGATCACACTCGAAATTTTGACACCGTTATTTCCGAAAATTGTCGGACTCAGTTTTCTGAGGCTCGTCATTTTACATAATGTTATTTTAATGTTATATTAATAACGAAACGATTGTGTTTTAAAGGGCATTCCAATGGCACTGTCTTGATCGATTGTTATTGCAGTCAATTTTCGCTTGCACTGTATTTAAACCAAGATTTTCACAGACATATTTTCGTCGTACTGTTTAAAATAAAAAGAATTTCATCAATTAAACATATTTATGCGTCGAAAATTATACATACAATTGCGAAATAGAAAAAAATTCATTGTCTAACCTAAAAGCTTGTTCAGCTTCGCTCGAGATCCGCGAGGCACTGTCATTGAGAGAAGAATTTTCAGAACGAAACTTTCGAGGTTACTTGTCTCGGTTACTTGTCAATAAAAACACAGCGAATCACAAACACGTGGTTTTCATCGTTTTTATACGCGAGTGACGTTTCGATATCCTGGAATAAATGGGTCGTAAGATACCTGGGAAAAAGCACAGAGGAATAAAGGATCCGGAAAAACAGAGAGCAAAGAGATGGGCCGAGTAATTACATTTGAAATGAAAAATTATGCGAAAAATGTTCAACCAGCTAACGTTTACTCTTTTGCAGGTTAAAGACGAAAATAAACGAACCACCGAAGAATACGGATGATCAGGCGATTCCTAAGAGTCTTCAGCGTGTTATTAATCTCAAAGATGCTGTAAAATCGGGGAAGATCGTCGCGAAGAAAAAAAAAAGGAGGAGAAAGTCGGAGAGCAGACTGATAACTTTGGGCACGGAAAATCCGCCTCTGCATCCGAACGCGAAACCAGAAAAGTCCGTTCCAGTTTTTAATCAAAATCCTGGTGAGACCAAGAGTCATTTCTTAGCTCGCGTTAATCGAGAAACTGCTTTGTTCGTCAATGAGACGGTTTTCGAGAAAAAGTATAAAGTGGAGATAAAGAGAAATCCAGAGACGGGAGATATCGAGGGAATTCAAAAAGCTCCCAAAGATGAAATTGATGAGCTGATGAAAATGCAAATGAAGCACAAGAATGTGGGGAAAAAGAAGAAAAAGAAAGAGAATGGAGAGATTAAACCGAAACTGACAAAAGTGCAGAAGAGAAAAGAAAAATTGAGACTGAAAAAGGAAAAACAGCTTCAGGATAAAGTGGACAATTTTCAGGGTGTTAGAGAAACAATTAAGTTTGGAGAGGTGGCTCACGCGCCTCCGAACTTGAATATCAAGCCCAAACTGGCATCTTCGAATCGTGTTAAGAAAGATTTGCTTCTACATTCGATTTTTCAGAGTAACAAAAAAACTGATAATAGTACAGAAAAAAAGAAAGTTTCCATCGACAAAACTGGAAAGAGGAAAGATCTTCCTAGCGCGGAAAGGAGATTGTTGGAAAAACAGCAAAGCGATGTCATAGCAGCTTACAGGCTGTTAAAAACTCGAAATTCGACTGTAAAGTGAATTAAAGACTATTAAAGATGTTAAATGTGGGGTATTTTTTAATGGTAAATGAGGGCAGTAAGTGTGTAACTCGAGCGAACAGTAAATTCTTTATATTCATCTACAAGTGCCAGAATCAGACATAAAATACACATATACAGATTTATAATACAATCACAGGTGCCATTTGAAGATTAGCTCAAAAACAATGGCTCTTTACAAGAACAATGCCAAAGTATAACACAATTTCTATTATTTCATCCTGTGGTCCAGACAAATGGTTCCAACCTGTCCTTGATGGGCAACAAATTGTTGAGAGTCTCTAAGCTCTCCAGCGTTTGATTCAACTGCATGTGACACTTGGTCAATTGTCTACTGAGCTCGTGCACTTTGTTCATCTGTTCCGCGAACTTGGCAAATTTTTTCTGCCTCTCGACGGCGAGCGCCATTATCCTGTTGACCTCGGCATCAATGTTTGTGGTAAGAGCCGCCTGTTCGGAGGCAATCATTTGAGCGTTTGTATTGAGGTGGTGCTGATATCGAGCGCACAGGTTGAAAAGTCCGATCGGGTCCAGTCTCTCCAAGACCTCAGGATCTCTGACGCCCGGAGGAAGATTCAGAGTACCTCTCATGATCGGCAAAAACATGGGAATACTTTGAAGCTTCACCAGATCAGGATCTTTGTCCGCTCCGGCATCCGAGACCGCAGGTTTGACAACCACTATGCTGTGAGCCTTCCCCGTCGTTGCTTTCCTCTGGCCGAGAGCGCCGGAGCTTGATTTTCTCCTGGGCATCTCCGAGTGGCCGAAGCTCTTTCCTCTGTAGAGCTGGGACTGCTTGTTCGTCATTTTTGGAGAGTCCCCGATAGGCCGATTCACCGTGTACGATATGTAAGGCAGATCCGAGTCTGAGCAAATACTCGGGCCAGGACTCGTGCATCGCGGCGGAGTGTCGTCCGGCAATCTTTCTCTATTGGGCACACTCTTGCCCCGACGCAGCTGGGCCGTCCGCGAGCGGTTTTCGTTTGCCTGGCCGCCGCCTTGGGAGCTCTGCTCCGAGCCCATTGTCAAATTCCCCTTTGACAGATAAACGTCAAAATACGATCAAAGGTCCGATCAGGCTGTCGAAGCCACGGACTTTTCATATAACGATTCTCCTCGGGAGCGTAACATCGTTCAAAGCTGATTTTTCATCACCGAGCACAAAGCGAGTTACTCCCATCGTACCGATTAATTATTACGACCGATTATTGCGAATTTAAACAATATTTAAAAACATCGATCGACTCACTTGTGTGTCATAAAATCGTACGTAGCCCCCTTTTATTTTGTTGGTAACATATGATTGGCCCCGTTGCCAGGACTCGGGCGCTGCTAGCGCCGTGGAACTGCAAGAAAATGGGAATTTTGTTTCATTCGGTCGGTAGGGTAACTCTATCAATTATGTGCTATTTTCATATTATTTTACGAATCTCAAACTTTTACATTTTAGAAGTTAATTTAAAAAAATTTCAAACAAGTTTTCGTTTATTAATTTATTATTGGGCGTACAAATAAGTTTTTAGGTTTTTTTTTGTTATTTTGAAGCTTTGTTCAGAAAAATTGATACCTAAGGGTGAGTGCACCTACCCTGAGAAAAAATGTTGGTTGAATCAACTGAAATTTTGTTAATTCAACAACTTTTTTCTCAGTGTAATCTCAGCCTGCACCAAATCTCGGCCACTCGACTATTATTTCAATAGTTAATAAAAAACAGATAATTTTTAATCTCCTAATATGTGTGTAGAGTATATAACATGCAGAAAAAACATAAACAATAAACATTAAAGAAAATTTTGGTTGGACTATAATGGTTTGTAGATTAAATTTCATAAAAATGAAACCTCTCAAAGCCAAAAAATGGTCTTATGTGGCTGAAATATAGTACATTTATACCCTACAATAGATTTTATTCAATGCGCAAACTGATATAGAGGAAAATGTCAACGCTTTAACATGAATAGTTACAAGATGGTTCGATACGATTTAATACTAGTTGCGTAATTTTATGTAAATCCCTCAATACTTATTTGTACACCTAATAAATACGATTAATGATTAATTTTATAATTATTTTAAATAGAATATTCTAAAATTGATGAAGTTATAAAACACCTATTTGTAATTCTTTTTCACGATTCTTGATATTTTCTTACGGAATTTCTTTGATTTTTAATCCGAGGTGAGAGCTTTTTTTCCTGTTAATTTTATTTTCTCTTAAGATAAATTATTCATAAATTTATTTATCATACGCTAAAACAGTTATATATTGATTAACTTCAATGTGACTTTTCGTTTCAACGTGGTATATCGCGCGCGAATCTGTGCGCATGCACCGTTCGCCGGGATTCATGGACCGGAGCGAAAAAATCTAGAGCGCGCTTTTTTTTCAAATGTTCGTAAATCACAGGAAAACGCGTATTATCGAAAAAAAAATAACAATAAAACGAAAAATAGTGACTCTACGCTCGTGTAATGAAAATTCGAGACATTCGTATTCTCGGTCTCGTTTTGTATTTTAAAAAATGCAATTTGCCGGGACAAGAAACGCGTTGCTCATTCAAATGGCAATAATTCGTCAGCGATAAAAGCTTGAAAAGTGCTTAACGCGTATGAGGCCTTGAAGCGGTAAATTATCACGTATTTTCGAAGCGCTCGTTGAAAAACGCATAAATATGTGAAAATATTGTTCTCGTCGAGATAAATTCGCATATATATATGCTTGTTTCAAAAAAAAAAATTCGTACGTGTTGTGGCAACGCATTTAAACCAAATAACAAGGCTAATATCTACTCGTTGATTCAACGCATTTGACAACGGTCGCGTTTTTGCGGTTTAGTGCCGGATATGCACGCGACACTCTCAGCCGGTCCGTCACCCAGTAATATTTATCTTAACGACTGTATTCACCTCGAAGCACCTGATTAAAATACAATATGCTCCACGCATTTCATATCGAAATTGTTCGTAATTTTTCTTATCAGCCTGTTCGCGTTGTGCTCTCATTTGTTTTAAACTAAAACGAAACAGTTCATATTTTTCATTCATTTTGAAAGGAAAACGACACGTTAATTTGGAAATTTTGCAAAATATTTATACTATCGTCTTTCAGGTGTATAACTACATTTTTTGCCGTTTTTTAAAATTTATTTAATATTGGAAAATATATAGATAAGTAAAAGCAAAAAGCAATTGAAATTATTTCAATTTTAGTTATATTTTTTAATTATAAAAAAAATTATTAAAAGCTAAGTTATATACGCTTAATATTATTCTTTAATTATCAATTTAATTAAGTTTTCATTCGTTTTCGGCTCTCTGTACATATTTGAGCACTCGCACACTTGTGCATTGTACCATTTGGTTTGATGTTGATTTATATATTTATCATGGTATCCTGACAAATTTTATTCATGACGAACGTAAGATGGCTGGAAAAAAATTTTTTTTTCGAAAAATAACATCCCATATTGCGAGAAAAAAGTTTTCGACTAATTTTTGTGCTCGTATATTATCTATGTCACGCGGATGCGACATCAAAGAGACTTTTTAATAGCTTTCATGGGTTAACGAAAAAAAGGAAGGAGTGGTTTGCTCTTTTGGAGAGGCAATTTCGCGATGTAAATCCCGAACCATTTTTCCAATTTTTCTTCTTTTCCATCATCGCCTGCGAGACATTTTTCGCATAATGAACGAAATTATAGCGATTTTAAACCCACTTTTTGTATAACGCGAAAAAGGCTGATCTTTTCCTCGCGAATGAATTTTAACTCGATGGAGATCCGGCTTGCGGCCGGAAGTTCTAGCACAGAGCAGAAGGGATCCATTTGATTATTCCTACATAATTTCATCTTATTATTCTGCATTAATAAATCACGACGAAACTCGTTGCGCATTCGTGATTAACTTTTTGACATATGAAAGAGAAAAAAGGGTTTTTTTAATCGAAGAGAAATGAGAGCGGGGTTTGGGGAAAGGTGCGGGAAATTTTTTCGTCGGAACGAGTGTCTCGGGCGGGCCCGGTCCTGGTTCGAAAGCTCGCCGAGGGAGGTTAGTTAAAGTCGATGTGAATAATATATATGTGTATTATCTCTCGTTACTCGTGGAGAAATCGGCAAGGGGCTGCGTTTGGAAATTTAATGTGAGCGCGTGGTACGGAATAAATTAAATC
Organism: Cremastinae sp. A BG-2022a; assembly: GCA_030522545.1. Classification (NCBI taxonomy): domain Eukaryota; kingdom Metazoa; phylum Arthropoda; class Insecta; order Hymenoptera; family Ichneumonidae; species Cremastinae sp. A BG-2022a. The sequence continues at coordinate 75,189 of JAPYYW010000076.1, read as the reverse complement.
GCTTCGGTTAACCGTAAACAGCGTTGTACATTTGTGTGTTTATGTATAAAACAAGGATGCATACCTTTTCTCGAATTTGCCACGAAAATTCGACGACTCTCTTTTTCTTTCCCCGATCTTGAACAAAATGTTTTATGCAATAGACGCCGGTTCCTCAAGTTTTCTTACCCCTCGTTTTATTAACTCGATAACTCGATACTCCCGAGATCTCGATCTATTTTTACATTTCTAACGAGAACGACTAGACTTTTTTGCGACTGTGACGAGTTTTCGAAAGTCCCTGCATGAAAAATAGTCGTTCGACCGGAAATTCTAAAAAAAATAGGCCAAACAGATCGAACGAGATAAATACCACGTAATATAAATATTCCACATGAAGTAACTGCAAGTTGTTTCTCATTCGATTGTTGAAAGTTGACGAAAATTCAGAGAAATTGGAATATTAGGGATTCGGAGTTAAAAATTCAGTGCGTGATGTCAAATTTATCTCGATAGTGATTTCACGTTGCGTTGATAATAAATCATTTTTAATGTGACGGCAAGATACACGTGTATATAACGATGGTATATTATCAAAAGATGAATTATATCAAAATATCAAAAATTGAACGTAAAATACCGAATAAAGATTCTAACCAAATAATTCGCAAATAAAAAATACAATCTTAAAAAAGGTCCGTATTACAATAAATATTCAGAAAAAAATTGTAGAATAAAATAAATATAAGTATTTAGTATTTTGTTCATTTAACTCATTTAACTCGATTTTAATCTAAAAATAAATTAAAACAATTTAGGATTTTCTTTTCAATATAAGAAAATATTTAAACAACAAAAACTGCCGATACAACATACGATAATAGGAACAAACCCTTGTATCATAAAGTATTTTTCTAAAAAAATTATCACAGACACAATTTTTTTTGCGACTTATTACATTCATGTACAGATTTGAGTAATTCCTTGCACCATAAATATTAATAATATAATTACGCATAACATTCTTGCTACGTTAAAGAATGCACGAGTCAAACAAATTGGACAAGATAAAAAATACATATATTCATTCGTCGAAAAGTGATCGCGAGTCTTTGAAAAACGTTCGTAGTATGGAAACGGAAGTTATAAAAGAATAGAAAACCGAGGATTTGGGGTTTAATAAAGCGAGCGAAAGGAGTGTATGTACGCCGTGAGTAAGAAAAGTTTATCTCGACGGTGATTTTACGTTGCGCCGATAAGGAGTATCTTTCGCATGCGTGAGGACAATAAATATATCGGCGGATTGGGAGTGACGGGCACACAGTGAGTCGTTTTATCGCGGTGGCGCGTCCCACGATTGTCGCCATATCGCAACGGGCGGCAAGAGGGGCAAGGGGGAGGGGGAGGGGGGGAAAAGACTCGTACCAAGTTAGCAGTCCGCGCGCGGTCAGTGAGCAGCGAGCTCTCGCGAGTTACGAGTCGTTCCGCGCGTCCTTCGTTCCGCCGGCCGAATAACCACGTGGATTTTGACAATTCCATATGCCGAGGACTCTCGACGTTCATTTTAAATCGCGTCGCGAACACTCTCGCTGACGGTGTATCGCGACGAACGTTAGCGTGAAAAATTATTTCATTTCAAAATTAATTCTCGTCGTCATTTTTACGCTTCTATCTTTTTTTTTTTTCGTGCACCACACGCTTGGAATTTTTCGACGGATCTTCTTCCTCGTCGCGTGCAACTGACAAATTTTCCGGTGAGTCGATCGCGTGATTTCGCTCAGTACGACTTTTTATTCTCGAACGAAATTCAAATAAGCGGTGAATTAAAGGGCTCCCGCGCGTTCGCTCATTCCCTCTCTCTCCGCATCCATCGTGTGTGTCTCTACTTTCCAAATTTCGATTTTATCGTTATCCACGATCGTGAGACTTCCCATTGTACATTTTGAAAAATTTTCACTTCGAATTAAATTCATTTTCCTCTCTTATGCTTCAGTTCTCTCAAAAATATTTTTCCACGCTAGAATAATACTTTATGTACGAAATATGAAATATGCTAAGTGAGCTGTTGAATTAACGATAAGTATTCGTCATTTTCGAGCTGTAAAATAGACGCATTGTGGTCTCCTACGTAATATTGGCTTCAAATCACCTTTCTAATGAATAAATATGTCGAGGGGGCTCGCGACATTTGCGCAAGACGAAATAATGTACCGTAAGAGACGGTGCGCATAAAAGAAGCAAAGATTCTTTTCACACACGCAAAAAAGAAAATTTTCACCATTGTCTCGAGAAATATGCAAATGTCGAGAAAAAAGTGTATAGCGTTTGAAGAAAAAAAAAACTAGCCCCACCTCTGCGGGGGAAAAAACACCGAGAAAAAACCAGTTTATCGCGAGGATGAAAGAAAAACAAAAAAATGAAGAAAGAAAAAAAGATATATTTCGGAGTCGAAGATCGAGAGAAAAAAAAATACCCCGAAATAGCTTGTAATCACAGGGGTGGCGAAAATGCGATGAATTCTCCGAGCCGGGAGAAAAGTGGAATGAAATTTGAGCGGCGGTGAAAAAGGCGCCAAAGCCGTATGGAGCGCGATCGAGACGAATCTCGCTTCGTTAATTTTCGCTGGGAGGTAGCTCGCTCGGAAGAGGATTGTCAATAACACTCTTCGGAATCTGAGCTCGAGGAAAATGGTTAAAAGAGGAGCGGAGAGTAAATCGTTGGGCGAGTAATGGCAAAGAAACAACAGTTCGAGAATTTGTTTCGCAGGACGATTCTAAAATTAATTTTATTGCAAAATGTTCGGGGAGGAAGAAAAATAAAGGAGGGTGTGTTATTTTCTTGCAATTTGAATGCAATATAATAATGGATCTCGGGAATACGGCGCAGCCTCGAAAGATGAGGAATGAAAATATGTTGCGGCAACAGAGAATAAGTCGTAATAAGATATAAAGGGGATAAACGCTCGGTCGGCGCAGAGCCGAAGGCGCCCTCGCAGAGCGTGAAATATAATTGCGTTACGTAGAAGGATTTTATACACCATTTTTCTCTTTATCATTTCTCTTCCGCACGGGAGACTTCTCGGGATTTGGATTTCGTTCTCCCGTTGGTAATCATTTTATTGTCTCGCGAAGCGGCCGAAGCAGCCGAAAGAATAAAATTCCGGCGAGGAGTCAATCCGAGAACTGTCGTTGTTTAATCAGGCGTACGTGTACTGCCGTGAAATTATGCCTTGATTGGCGTGAAATTGTCACAGTTATGGGTGATATATAAAATATATATTGATATGTGAACGACGTTTCATTTTCTTCATTCATGCCATTTGTCGTTTCATTTCATCTCACTGACCGATCGATTATATTCGATTAAAGCGAAAACTGACTCGCGCCGTACCTCAAAAAATATTGACACATACTGTTTTGTTATGAAAAAAAATATCATAAAGTTAAGATTAATTGTCGTTTACACTTGATTTATTTTTGTGGATCTCAATGAGCGCGCGGTTTTATTTTTTAATTGCTCGTATTTTTGTAGCAGTTATTTTCTAAAGTTTTTTTGGCTTTTCAGCAGATTCCGTTCTCTGTCTCTCTTTTTTCCTGCTCTCTAATCGGAAACCAAAAAGGTCTGCACAATCCGTTTCACGGTCGAGAGAGAAGAGTCGCGACGCACCTTGGCGTCGCATCGTTGCGTATCGTTCTCGTACATAATATATATAAATAAAGTGAAAAAGAAATAAAAATGGGGGAATTCTGGGCTCCGATTCACACGGGAGCGACTTATTATTCTTAGCCTTTCTCTCTATTTTTTGCATTGCGGGAAAGCATTGGATTTCTCGAGCGACGTAGACGCTCGTGTATACGAGAGAATTCGCGAATAATTTTAAGAGAGAAAAAAAAATTCGTCCCGGCATTTTCACGCTTGTTGATCTTTAATCCAATTCAGAGTCCTTGCCGATAGCTGAATCGAGAAAATAATCATTTCAGGGGAACGGGAAACAATTTGCCGTCGCTGTTCGGAGACGAGTTTATTAAGAGAAAAAAAAAGAGGAAAAAGAACAACAGAGGAAAAACGAGAAAAGGAGAGGGGAGATGAGAAATAAATTGCCCGGACGTCTCTCCGGCTTGCTCTCTTATGGTTCAGTTGGACCGTATCGGAAGAAAAACTACTATCGACTATTTTATCCCCCCACTCAATGCCCACACTAACTTTTACCAGTGCGTAACCCGAGTATTTTTCTTTCTTTATGACGGAATCTAAATTGGTTCTTATTGCATCGATCACTTACACTTTTTTTTAGCAACAAATAACAATATTTTGATGATTTTTTGCCAAATTTTTCATTGTCGTACGACTAATTATTGGTTTGAAACCAGATGTCATCGTTTAAGATGTCATTACAGTAATATTTCACTGTTTTATATTATTAATTTCATTATAATCGAACGCTAATCGTTTTTTAATGAAAAGTTCTTCAAATATATAGAGTTCTATTTGGAAGTTTTAATTCGTCACAATTGTGTATTGTACGTATTCATAAAATTAACACGGTTGAAAAATTGAAACTCGATACACTAAACCTCTCAGATGACGTAAAAATCTATAAATTATGCTTATTCACCTTCTAAATAAGTAAATAAGAAGTCTTTATGTTATAAAATATTGTAACTTTCTTGGCGATAATCATCAGAAAATGCTGTGTCACTGAGAGTTGCTTTCGTGACGTTAAAAATATCCAACTTTTGAGCTAATATTAATATTGAATATTTTCTCACCCATTCGACAAACATTAGAATAAGTAATTGTAAAGTCAGAGCATGAATTTTAAAAACAAACGGAATCTGCTGACATTTAAAATCAAATCACTCACACTTGTTTACAAAGAACCAATCGTCGTGCTACCTTGATGTGCTTTTTTTATTTTACTACCGATGTTTATACTTACTGTATTGCGAATACTATAAAGTACGGCCAATTTGAAAAGCGTCATCAGCCAACGTGTTACGTTTAAAGATTAAATTAATTCGCGGTGTGACGTGATTCGGATGCCCACGTTTCGTCTTCTTATTTTTATTGCCACCAGACTCTCTCACGAGAGCGATTTTTCTTCACAATATATATATATATTTGAGAATCGTGGACGCAAGAAACCACGAAAATAGAATCGGCTATTGGGACATTTCAAGCCAACCGAATCCGAAACCAACAATTCTTATTTTTTTTCTCATCTATTCTCGTTTCCCCTTTTAAATTTTTCAAAGCTAAATCAAAGTCGTAAATGTACGGGGAAAAAGCGGAATTGATGGGCCTTGGTGATCTTTTGATACCATTAGAGATGATTGAGAAATTATTTCACTACCTTGTCGTTATTGATGACTCGTAAAAATGTGGCTTTTTTGTCTCGGTGCGGTTGGAGCTGGGAAAAATGGCGCGCATGAATATTTTCGCTGCGGTCTTCCTGGCATCGGATTACCCGCATGCGGTTAATATACGTCGCGTCGACAATGCCATCGACTAGAGCAAACGCCGAGCAACAACGACACCTGCGACTCATCATCCGCTTGTCAATCGCGTGCTATAACTTTGACCGCGCGCGTAAAACAAGAATTTCTGGTCTACGTGTATCCACTAAAAATATATAATAATCTCTAGATCAAAACCTCCTTCAATCACGTAAATCGATAAGCACGTACGCCGTTGATCAGAAAATCGGATAATAAATTATGAGATAAAAATCACGTATCGAGCAAAGAAATATAAATCATGATTTTTCTATTTATTTATTCTGTTTTTTTTTCGATCCCAAATATTTTTAGACGTCCTTTTCGTAATTTCAAAGTTGCCTCGTGATTTTTATTTCTTTTTTTCCCTCTTTAGAGTCGTTGAGGCGGCAAGTTCAAGATTTTTAGATCTAACGATAATTTATCTCGATTCCTGTCCCATCCACGCGTCTTCTTTTCACACACACAGTTTCATGTCTTCATCCACGCTCGATCTCGTAGTTTGGTCAAGGTCTGGTGGAGGGGAAAATTTCGAACGCCCAACTGGATGACTCGTCATCTTTCTTTTGTATGCACACTAAATTATGAACTTGACTTCATTCACGAGTGCTCCTTCTCCATTTCTGGGCCCACGAAAATTGTTGACAGGATAAAAAGGATTTTTCGAACATCTCCGTGAATGGGACAAAAAATTTACTTTTTCTTTTTTTCAAATGCTCGCGACACCAACAAATTAATGAAAAATTCTTACGTCCATTTCACAGCCGATAATTGTTTTCTTTTTATTTTCAAATTGACGTTAGCGAAGACCGAGAATTTAATTAAATCGATAAGGCTGAAATTATCGGAGTGGTACCTTAGGTAGCCTTGCATTCGTCACCACAAAGAAATAATAGTATAAAGTGAAGCAGAAAAATAAGTGGAAACATTTATTGATTATCAACCATTTATTAAGTAATTCACGAGAGACTGTTAAAGCAAAAAAAAAACAAACGCAAATATTACTTTAATTTCTCGAAGATTGGTTCGAAAATGTTTAAGATTTTGAGAGTGCAAGTTTATTATTATCGCGTATGAAGAGTTTTTTTTTAAATTCTACACCGAATATTCATTTAAATGACATATGCAAAAGAAAATAATTGACAAAAATGATGGGGTTTTAACGCATAACGAAATTTACCGGAAATTTTAACGATGTTCTTTTCAATTATATTCAATTATCATAGACTATTGTTTCTGAAAATTAATTGTGGAAAATAATGGTCTCGGGGTCTGAGTGATTTCAGTTTTCTTCGATGTACAATGCCTTCTGGTGCGTAAAATGTGCTTAACTGGCTCGGAGTGATAAGATAAAAGGAAATACTGATAAAGACCGACACAAGTTGATCCCGGTCCAGTGAAATTTAATCTATCGGACGTTATCTTCTTTCTTCGTATTTACTTTCGAAACTTCAGCTTTCGGAAATGGAATCTTTTTACTTTCGAAGTCTTTGAAAAATGCGTATAATTTCAACCTACCATTTTTCCCCATTGTTTTTACCTTCTCACTGTTTTTTTCGTAGTGTGAATTCCAACGAAAAAAAAAACATTCTAAAGAATAAACAAACGAATTCGCCGACACGAATATTTATTATTTCACCATTCTAAACATCGATTTTTTATCTGTGTTGTTTTTTTTTCTTTTCTCTTGCACGCTTCTCGCGCATTTTTGAACGATGCGCCATGTCTTTCGGTATTTCGAATTTTTCAATGGTAATTGATAACGTTTCGCTGAAAGAGCATGACCATTGACCCGATTTCCGTTTCTTTTTCCGAGCGTGTCATATTTCTTTATAACGTTTATCCGATGGTTTTTTGTAGCCATCGTCACTTCATTTCCAGGCAATCCCGCTTTTTCGCCCATTCGATACTAATTCGCAATTTTTTTGTTACAGATATTTTCACCGCGAGGTACAGGATGGAATCCCAACTAACAGTGTGGAATTAACAGATTGAAAAAAAAGAAAGAAATTAAAAACGTAAAGAAAAAGGGAACATTTTTGCGCATTAACACATTTTCCTCTCTATCTTTTTCTGTCTTTCCGCTAATGCAAAAATAAAAGAAACGAGAGAAGATGTAAGTAATCAGATAACGGAAAAAAAATTGCCGGCGATGGCGGAGGAGGCTGAGCCGTCGTTTCGATCGTCTGCGATCAAAAGTGAGTTCTTTCATATTTTTTCGAAATAATATATCCTACGTTGCACGCACGATAAACAGAGAGAGCAGAAAAAAACATGACTTGATTAACAATCGCCTGAAAATTGTGAAGAGTTTAAAATTTTAGCCGAGTCGTCAGCGAACGAGGACGGCGTTTCGCAAAATTTCTTCGGACTGAGAAGATTACAAAAAAAAAAAGAAAAAATAAACCGCGATACTGAACACAGCCGCTAATTTTGTACGAATCCAAGCGAGTTTTATGCAAACAGACTTTTCAGCCACTTTTATTATTTCTCTAAATTATCCTGAAGCGCAAAAGAATGTTTAAGTAAAAAATCATGATTATTTTTAATTAAAACGCTAAATGTGTCAAACTGACTTTTCTTCCGGCATCACGAAGTTAATTTTATATCTCTGTCTCTATGGAACCTTTAATTTTGCTTTTTTAAATCCTCCTTAATGGATTCTTTTTTGTTACTGAAATTGAATCGCGCAGGAATCCTATATTTTCTCTTTTCTTATACTTTCTTTTGAATAATTACACCGTTTGACAGATAAATCGTTCTATGCGGGTCGAGAGTAGCAGGATTTACAGTTATATTTTGTTCTTTGCATTTTTTAAATATTACAAGAATATTTCGTCATTCAAATTTTCAACAAAAGTCAAATTCAGTGAAAGTGATGATCCTGCGAAACACTTCCACTCGCATCGTTTTCTTTCTCATACGAAAAACATTCGAAAAAGTGTCCAGTAATTGTATCCACGTTCAACTGCCAAGAAAATTCTTTAATGACACGCTGCACAAAACAACTTTTTCAAATTGTTCCCCGTCATCGTAAAAATCGAATTAATATCTACTTCAGCAGGACGACAACGAACCCACAGAGTATCCAATTATCGAATCTTTTTTTTTAAAGAAGAAAAAAAAACAAGATAAAAATTATTACATTTCGAGAAAATTTCTGGAAGTAGTAATTTAATTTTTTTTCCATACACTTGGAAATAACTGTAACTGAGAATGAACGTTTAAAACACGTGTTATTGACTCATCAGGAAACAGTATTCCGTTTGCATAATCTGAACGAGTGAAAATTGCATTGATCGGGACCGAACAATAAATTTACACGTGCGAGCGAGCGCGTAAGCTTGTAAATAATTTTCTACGATCACGAGTTACGTGAATTATGTCTTAAACTTCATCGTGTGGCTCGTCATATACTTAGCAAAACCAGTCCAAGAACGAGCCTCGTATACGAATCATATGCACTCATCCTATCTCTACGAGACAAGGTCTTTTATTAATAATCTTTGCGTGATTCTCAGGCACTAACCGCATCATGAAATACACGCGTAATATCACTCGTCATCGTGCACGCCTCGTTGTCCGTGTTAATCGCACTATTTAGATATTATTTCATTTAAGGAGATACTTGCATCAATCGAGAAAAATGAAGAAAATTTTTACGAAAGATTATTCCTGTTTCTTCGTTCTTTGATAAAATTTTAAAAATTTTGACTATATTTTGTATCAAATGTAATCATTTTAATTATAAAAATGATTATAATTTATGTGTTTTGCATGAAAAGGTCTTTGAATTTCTAAACTTTTCCAAACGATACGATTAAATAGTAAATTGAATTTTTACTATTTTAAAAAGTTATTTTTCTTATAAAATTTCGTCGATATTCACAGTGGAAAAATTCAGATTTTTTCGGAATCTAAATTTTTTATTTTAATTTTTCACCGAGCACGAGTCGAGATGAATATTTTTGGAAAATTTCGTACGTTAGGAGAGGAGACATTTTATACCGTCACTATTCTAATCAAACATTCAAGAGGTCGCAGAAACGATAAGTTGATCAAATTATAATTGGAGAAGAATTTAGAAAAGTATCTGTGTGTTGATATATCCAAACAGTTATTCGACGAAAATATATCGTCTCTTTAGTGAACAACTGACAATGATATGTAATAAAAATTCGCGACATCTCAGTCCTTTTTATAAAGCGCAATAAAAGCAACGTTAATATATTCCAGGTAATCTTTTCGTTGTAGCGAAATTCGATACTTTCGTGATTTTGTGCAAATTTTCTTTATTCCACATATAATTATATTATTTTTAATTATATTAACCTTTCTATCAACATTTTGAAGTTTTATTTTAAACGACGAGGTCAAATGGACAATTAAGAATTGTTTTATCGAAGCTTTTTAAAAAGGACAATTATCTAGACACTTATACCACGCAGAATTTGACCTCTCCTTGTGAAAATTATTGTCACGGACAGTCAAATGACGCCGTAGTTTCAAGTGAGTTTCTCAATTGACTCGTCATGCAAGTACCTGCTCAACTCCATGTTAGCCCATTGGAAAGAAGAAAATAACTATTATTTCGTAGCTCCAAAATGAATTTATGTTTTAGCGATTGCATAATTGGAGTGTGGCACGTGCGAGCGGAAACCCGTATTTATTTTTCAGCTTAATGCTTTTTTATTTGCTATATTCTGAAGGAGGAACAAAAATGTCTCTCCGGTTTGAGCGAATGGGAGGCTATAGGAGGAGAAAAAGAGTGAGAGTGAACCGCGAAGTCGAAACTCAATGGTAAAGTATGTGCAAGCGCAAGACGAACGTTCCTCACGTATTGTTCGTTTTTGTGTGTGGTAGAAAGTCCGTCGCGACGCTTGCACAGGAGTTTTGTTGTTCCGTAACGACAAACGGCGGGTCGGGATTCTTTTTATCTACAAAATACATTAAATTCGCTGAGACGTGACGAGATTTCGGTTGAAGAGCGAAAATTAGAAACACGCAGGGCTCTCATTGATCATCAGAAATAATTTTATCTCGATATTTTACCAAGAGAAATACAAACCGGAGAGGTTTCACTTTTTTTTTGTTTTTATCATGCTCTTCGTTGAAAGAAAATTATTCAGATGTGTGCAAACTATTTTTCGTATGGATACACATTTAATATTTTCAGGATGATGAAAATATAAATGTCTGTCGATATTTCAGCTTAAAAAATTTTTTTAATGGTTCCTGAGTGTAATTTTTCATTTCCTTGAATAACATATTAAACATTTTTTTAAATTTCGTTGTATATTTTTTAATTCAATTACGAAGCAATGTACATAAATGCACAAATATTTTTGTAAGAATATTGGTGCTCCAAAAAAAAAGATCTTTTGTAATTTTTCAATAACTAAATATATTAAACGTGTTTCCAAGGAAAAAAGAAAACAGTCGATTTTTCTGGACCGCAGTCCAGTTGTACATCCGTCGGAATTTATAAAAAGCGAATTTCTGCAAGGTCCGTTGACTCGGTGACATTTATGTCGACGTTGCTTTCTTTCTGACGGGCTCAAAGAGCGCACTCCTTCTCGATGTCCCGAAGGACCAGCCCGGTCTGTTGATTCCTGGCGAGCTTTTCTCTCAGTGCGCGAGCAACAACGCACTTCCCAGAATTAATATCCGCGTTCTTTCTTACTCTCGGCGTTACACTTTTGCTCTATTATTTATTACACGGTTTTTTCCTCGACACTCCCACACGGCTCTTCTTTCTTCCGAGAATCCCCGGCGGGGAACGGGAAAAGCTCGGAAGAAAATTTTTTTCCTTCTTCAACGCAAGCATTGTATTTTTCGTCTCTTTTTTGTCGTTCCGTCAAGCGGCAAAAAGCGTGATGAAGGCTCCGAGGGAACTTCTTTTCTTAAGTCACGCTCTGTCGAAAAAAGAAATGCGCAATTTTCGCTCTGATCGAGGAGAGAATATACGGAAGGACGATGAAATTGCTGAAATTTTGATGCGCAGCGTTAAAATTAATATACGCATGCATATATAGAAGATATTTGGGTCTAGCCTGTCTCGGTTTTCTTCCTCCTTATTCTCGATAACCGAGTGTTCACGGGCTCTCGGAAGGAATATTCGAACGCATCTTGAAGCGTCTCGGTTTCAAGGCGGGTTCGCGCGAGGCTAATTTACGCGACGGCATTAATTAACACAGATGCAATTAAAGCTCTCGTTTTCTTACCTTGTCACGACGTCAATATATCCGAATCACGTGCGAGCTTCTCACTTATTCCGTGCTGGCACAAAACGACCTCGAATTTCGAACCAGACACCGATTATAAAAGCCCCGACACTGCGTCATTCGTATCTACCCTTTGTTCACCTTCCATCCGCCATTTTCTAACCCTCCTGACCATTTGTCAAAAATTGTATCTGCAAGTACGCCCACAAATCAATTCTTAATCATTACTTTTATAGAATAAAATAGAATTTTGATAACTTTTTTTTCCTTCGTGCATTGAAAACTTTTTATTGCTGCAGGTGCACTCACGAAAATGTTTTAAAGTAGTTTTTTCCTCAGTTTTTTGTGCACTTATTCTTAAAAATTGATAGAAAAATTTTCTACAGATATCTAAAAACTTAGGTAAATTCTTTCAAAGGTTCAATCTTCTTCAAAAGATAAAAATTGAGATATTTATTATTAATAATCACAACTTTTTTGATCTATCTTAAAAATTATGACATTCAATAATTAATATCTTGATTTAGTGATAGTGAAGTTTCTTTAAATTTTACACACATCTTGGTATGATGTCAAATAAAAAGTTTAAAAACAAATAGCACAATACACATTTTTGATATTTTAAGAAAATTTTTAGACTTAGCTTCGTAGATATCTAACTATATTTACGGTAAAATATGATAAGTAAAAAAAAATTATATACTTAAGTTTTAAGACTCCACTTTTGAACGATCTTATCACATGTATGGATTACTTTTGTTTATTCAGTTTAATGATCGAGAATTTTCCTCTCACGCGAATGACAGATCCGTTGAACAATAAATAACAAGCTTTCCGTTGCTGGCGGTATACTCGTTATATTCGTAATTCACCGTAAGTGTGAGCGAGTTTCACAGAGGAGAAGCACACGAGAGTATTGTTGGAACGAACCCGGGAGAAGAGCAGACCGTAGAGTGGAAGAAAAAGAGATGTTGAAGATTACAGCGGTGAGAATATCGCGTGCTCATCTGACCTCGGGTACAAAGAACACCGATCATTTATTCAACGTTCCAAGAGACAATTCACATGAGTACTAGGAATTTTTTGACTCAAAAAAGAGTATATATCCTTCAAGATTTTTCGAGACAGAGAATTGAATTGAAAAAGTTCGTGCCAAAGAATTCAGTGTATTGTTTTTTTCGTCGGTGCGGATTCCGTTTTTCTCGATTTATCTCGAAAGAAGATTGCTCGCGAGGCTCGCCTCTATCCAACACCGGAAATAAAAAATTCGTCTCTATTGATAGAACGAATCAGCGTTGACCTCACCGCGATCTTTCTGCGCTTACGTTTCATAATATTTATAAAATTTCCAACAGATATTACACTATTTTTATTCTTTCCACTCATTTCACAGTCGTCAACATCGAATCGAGAGACAGTCCGTTTTATTTTTGTAAAAACGAAAATTTCGATGAATTTTCGTGGACTGATGGTTGACAGAAAAGACGATAAGAATCGCGATTTTCCCACTGGACGATTATACATATTTGCTTTATTTTTTTGAAAAAAACGCTCCGGCGTCTGATATATTTTTCCAGATAAAAATCGATGGAGACACAGTTGAGTGGATTTGCATACAAATCAGTAATTCGCGTCAACGCGGGCTAAGAATTTATTCATTTTTTTTCCTTGAAGAAACTTCGGTCCGACTTTGAGATTCGAGATATGCTCGAGTATTTGAAGAGAGAGAGAGAGAGAGAGAGAGAGAGAACAGGAAGATCCGATGAGATTTTGCGAAACTTTTTTGTCGAAGGCTCGCGAGCTGGGGAAAAGTGGGAGAGGTTCTTGTAATTGACAAAGAGGGAGAGACAGAGAGAGAGAGCGGGAGGGAGTGAGATAAGAAGATGAGAATCTGGGATGGATAACAGGTACTTTCTCTCTTCTCGTCTTGATGGAATCGTGAGAGTCTCAGTCCTCGTGCATGTCTCATCGATCTCGTCTCTCTGTCCTTTCATCTTTTGTATACCACACGTTGAAATAAGATTCACCATAGTCAGCCAGACCCTACGTCGCAATCACAATTCAGCAAAGAAGCTTCCATTTTCTCTCGCATCTTAAAAGATGTGTGATTAGAAAATTAATCTTTTTTTTCCCTCTTCGCGAATTCACAAAAGGCCCATCATCGGAATCGCAATTCATACCGCAAGAGTTATTAACTCTTTCGCAGCTTAAAATGTGTGATTAGAAAATTCATATTTTCCTCATCCGCTACAAAGTGAACGCGGAATTGAGTATTAATACTGAAGAAGCAATCTCTCCTCGTTTTACGTTCTGATACTCGACGTAATTGTTTTCGAGTTAATAAGAAAAATACAAGCTCACGTGCGAGCGAAGATGTGAATAAATTGACGGAGAGTTTTCTCGACGGGATCTTTCAATATTTATTGGCTCGTGTAAAAGAGTGTAGCGAAGAAAAATATAAGGGAAAAAGTCTCTCGCTTCAATTTTCGTTCGAGTCGCCCGGGACTGTGCGTTTCGGCCCATGGAAATGATATTTATCGTTGAAAAATGTAATCCGCGACGACGCGGACGGGGCAAGAAAACTACGAGGAAAATGTTGAACGCGTGGCCTAGGAATCCTGGCAGCGATCCCTCTCTTTCGTTTTTCATTCTTAAAATAAACTTCGTTGGCGAAACGAGAACCCGTACAAATATCCATCGTATATACGCGCGCGCGTTCACGATCTCGCGCTCCCTTTTTCCGGCCGCGAGAAGAGACACACGTAACGTCAAACAATCGCGGGAGGAAACAAGTGTCTCTCGCGCGTCCTCCTTTTTTTTTCGTCTACCTAACATTATTTTTCTTTTCCAATGTCTCGGACGGTATCTCTGGCTTTTTCAGAAATCGCTCGAGATGTTGGCCAAAGTGTTAATTTGGCATTTTTCATTCTCAAACGCGTCGCCGAGCACACGTTACGACACTTATATTTGCGTTAAAAGCGAATTTGTTGTCTCGCGGGACTCTTTTTTTAAAAGGTCAGTGAGATTTCGCCACAGCGCGACGATTTTTATATTTTTCCATTTTTCTCTTTCACGTTTTTGCACGGTTAATTTTTTTCCGCTTCATATACGTACGGAATCGAATCCTCCCGCGGGTCATCGTAAATTCTCTATGTAACGAAATACTCGATTTTTTCATTTCGTGTCCGGCGAATTGCAGATTGCACGGTAAATTAGTCGAGCTGCGGCGAACTCGTTGTAACTTTCGATGGATGCAAAATAAATAAAAATGTCTATCGATTCCATCGATATTAAAGTATAATAAGAAAAAAAAAATAATTAAATGATCGACATTTTTCTCCGGAAGCCATTCCAATATTTTATACCAATTTCAATGTTTTGAAAAATTGCGATTCTCGCGTATATTTTCAATTGGGAAAAAATCTCAATATTTGCAGAACATTTCCTGACGTTCTGCAATATTTGCTCGGGCAGATTTTTCACTCTCCCGCCTGTTTATCGATACGCGTATGCAATATCCAGATTTCCGGAATCCCCGAAAATCGCTTTGAATTTCTCAATAAACGTTAGGGAAAAAGCAAATGGAAAATCCTGGAGAAAATATAGAAATCGCTGATGCGAATACCTGAGTATCGAATTTACCAAAAAAAAAGAGAGAAGAAAAAACAAACAAACAAACATACGGAGGGAGAACATTTTTTTCCGGTCGTTCGCAGTTATTGACCGGCCTATCTCGATTTTTCCGCTTTTTCCTCATTCTCTTTCTCAACGTCGTCGGCGTTTCGTCGCGCACGGGACTCTGAGAGGAAAGCGCGATAACCGTAATGGCCCGTACACTTTTCTCTCCGTATCGTGAAACCCGAATGGCCCTCGCACGCGTTCCGCTCTTACGTAAATAAATGCACCGCCATTTAAAAAAATCTAAAAAAGTAAAAATAAGAATTTCATTTTTTACGATATATTATCGCCTCCCATTTCTTTTCTTCGATTAACGAAACACTTTTTTCTGTTCCATACAGGCCGCGAGTCGAGAAGACCGAGAGTGACGAATCGAGAATCGTAACGAAAGTGCAAGTGTTCCTTTTTTTTTTATTTTAGTGCTGTAACAAGACTCTCTTTTTGTTTTCGTCTCGAGTGAAGAGTTTCGGGTCGGGAAAGTTAAAAAAAGCGTTCGGAGCGTGTCAATACTGGCCGCGGAGCGATGTACAAGGACTCTTGGCGGTTCAACGGATCGACGAGGAGAACATTTTGCCGAGCGGACATCGCGAGATAGCAATGAGAATTTAGGGAGGATCCAGGATAATAAGCGGGAAAATGGGAACGCGGAGTCCGAAGCGAAAAATAGCGATCGGGAGAGACCGATCGTCGTCGGTATCGCGAGAAACGACTCGTTCCTGCGTAGACTCGTCAAAACCTCGAGCGTGAATTGCGAGAGACTCGTGCGTAACTTTCGCAAGAGTCCGAAGGTGATAAGAAAAAAATTGTTCGCGAGGAGCGAGCAGGGCGCGAGGGAAACGACCGGGGAAATCGGCGACAATAATAAGCGGGATGACGAGCCGCTCGACGATCGGCCGCGCGTCCCGGTAAGAACGAAGAGAAGAAAGAGGAGGAGAAGGAGAGAAACTTCGGACGAGAGGGTGCGTTTGTTCGGAGGGCGGACCGAGATAAAATCGCGAGACGACTCGGAGGAACGCTATCCGAGCTCCCGGAGCATCTCGATCGAGGACGTCGAGGAGCTCATACGCTCCGAGGACAATTCCCGGCTGATCGAAGCCCGGGCACTCACGGCGAAGCGCCCTTCTCGCCGGAAATACGATCGAAATAATACCGGGACATCGAGGAGCGAGGCAAACACTCTCGAGACACGATCCACCGTCGACTGTTATTTTCCCGACGACTCCTCCGGAGATTCTTCTTATCCCGAGACGCGTCTCGACGTCCCGAAATTTCACAGGAGACGTCGCGAGCCGGAAAGACCGCCGATCGATCCCGAATTCGGGACGAGCGCGAATAACCGCCAGGCGAAAAAACTCAAGTTGTCTCCACCTCCAGAAGATCCCCGGGATCCCGAGGTCCCGAATAACGGAAATACTGATAATATATTCGCGAAAGATTCGGCTTATTTCGTCGCGAATAATTCGGACTTGCCGGAGCAGCCTCGTTTTGTCCCGGGGCGCGAGCTCGAGTGTCAGAGGTTGCCGGATAGTCATCGCTGCCGGGAGTGGAGCGATAAGCGAGCGGATCGAGGCCAGCGCGGCGTTTCTTCTCCGTCGGTCGCTCCGGATTTGACGGATCGGCGTCAGTTCTCGTCGGCAACCGAGTCCGAGTCGGAGCTCGATTGTCCCGCAAAATGCAGAATTGCGAGCTCGGCGGGGCTGACGTCGGGACTCAACGTGGCAGCGCCGAGATACGCCACGACGAAAATTTCGGTGGCCCAATCGGAGGAATCCTCAGCAGAGAACACGTCGAAGAGGGAGACGTTGCGGAGGAATCAGACGAGTCTTAGCGACGATTTTACTCCGGATTTGAAAATCGTCGATAACACAGACAATAGTGCAAGCAAGATTCGAGGAAATAGTTCGAGAGTTGATATAAATTTTGACGAGAACTCGGTGAATTCGGGGTCGCGGGAGCTCATCTCGTCGGAATCTCGAGTCGAGGAATTGAAAAGTCGTTGCCACGAGCAGGAAATACCGTATCAAGCGAACCGTGGCTACGACGATTGTGCGATTCGGGGCGTTACATCGGGAGAAAGTGAATTTGCGGTTGAAGTGTCGCGGGACGACGAGAAATCGTGGAGAGACTCGTCCCGGGAGGGAGGAAGACGCCCCGACGACGGGAACGGAGAAATAATCTCGCTTACCGAAAAATCGAAATATCACGAGGAAGCCAAAAAGCCCCACACCGGAAAAGCGAGCAGGAATAAGTTTCGTTCTTCCCAGCGAAATCCAAGGAAAAAAAAAATAGATACGAAGATGAAACTCCCGCTGAGGTTTATAAGATTTCGGGAGAGGCTCATTTTCCTCTTCAGCGCATTCGCTATTTTGTTCACTCTTCTCCTGGTCATCGATCTGCAAATGGATCTTGGCTACAGCGGTCATCACGTCGTTCTTAGTCACGGCCGGGTTAGATCGGATCACGAGACCGCCTACAACAGCTTCCGACGAAAATTTCTCCAGCGCTTCAACGCGAGCAAGGAATTTTCCGCGAGCGACAATTCCCTCGCCTCTCAGACTAATCGTGTTTATAATAACAACAATAGGAGCAACAAAATTTACAAGGAGGGCCCTCGGACCGATAACGCGGAAGTGCACGACGACTTTTCCGATCTCGCGGATTACGTATTCAACGGTGACGGCGTGAATCCGGAAACTGGCGTCATTCGAATAAGCGGGGAGGATTACTCGGATAATCCGACCCTGGGTAGTCTCAAGAAAGTCTCACCTAGGTAAGTCTCTTCTTTATTCCGCCTCTCATTTTAATTCTTTGCCTTCATTCCCAATTCTTTTTACCTCATTTTTCTACCTCCTCGTATTATTGGCCAGATCAGAGATACGGAATCCGGTTTTTCGTTTTCTCTCTTTCCTTCTCCAGTTTCTTTTTTTCCTTTATTTCTGCTTCGTCGAAAGCGGAATGGAGTCGAGATAATTGATTGGTGTTAGGAAATATGTGTTTCTATTTTTTTTTCCGGGAAAATGTGTTTCTCGAGGAATTTCGCGTAAGCCGCGAACCGAATTATACATACGCACTTGGTCAACGGAATAGAGTCGCGCGGAGCTTCAATTTTGCTGTTACGAAACCGACTATAGATAACGATCGGCTGGCCTTCAACTTGTACCGCGACAGAGAACGCAGTTCTGTGCTGACCGTAACCTCTCAATGAGGTCAGCACATGCGAGCGTTTTATCAGTGAGCGCTCGTAATTAGAATCCGGACGAAATGACGTGAATGACATATGGACGACAACAGGAAAAGAATTCAAATGGAATAGTCCACTATATGTTAGATTCTTGAAAAATATCGAGGCTAACTTTCAATTGGCATACAGAGTCTTGATCGAAATCAAATTCAATTTATTTCGTTCAATTCAGTTTTAAAAATTCATTAAAAATTATGGTTTCCCGTGCTCGAATTATTGTTGAGATTTCCGCCAATTGTGTTGTATACACGGAAAGTGTGCCAGTCAGCGATTAAAAAGTATTTTAATGATTGCACGATAAAAAGGAAGCGCCGATAAGCACGTGTTGGCCTTCATATCAAAACGAGCTTCCTACTTCAATTTTTTATCCAACCGGACGTCAGTGACATTTCGAAAAAAAAAATTCGATGCATTTTATTACACGATAGAAGGATTTACGCTCAAATGGCCAAGTGTGTCTATATCTTACTTTTTTCCTTTTCCCATGTTTTATTGTTTTTTTTTACGTCTATTCGCTGCGTACGTGATAACAACGTACTCGAACGCGAGCTCTTCCGTCGTCCATGTATATCGGTTACCATCGGAGACTTCCAGTAAACATAATTACAGCGATGTGCCAAAGGCAGTGCATATTATTCCGTTCCGATCGAACGGATTTTGCTTGACGCGCGTACACACTCTCGTGCACTTGCGCACACAACCGCAAAATATTTAGAGCGTTCTATTTAAAATCATCAATCATTTTTTTTCCATCGAATAACGAATCGTTACTCGATTCTTCATTTTGTAACTTTACCATTTTTCACATTTTTAAAAGTAGTTATAAATACGATATTTAATTAGTTGTCAATTAAAAATTATTTATTCCACAAAATAATGATCGATTTTCTCTACTATACTTGATAATAGACTATAATTAAATACAATTAATTATTCTTTCCATCAAATATATAACGATCGATTTTCTTCATTTTATAATTTTTCAGTTCTCAATAATAGACTATAATCAAATACAATTTTTTATTATTTGTTAATTATGAAATAGCATACATTTTTTGTTGGAGAGAAAATTAATATTTCAATAAAAATGTTGTTTTCGTCAATTTGCAGTAATTTTGTGTATTATAAATCATTTCCGCGCTTGAAGATAAATTGTTCTCATGTTATTATTTCTTTTATTTTCTCGAATGCAATTGTATTGTACATTTCAACAAGGACGCCCTAATCTTTTTTCTGTTGCTCTTCCGTATTCCATTTTTCCTTTTCCTGTTTTTTTTTTCGTATACCATTTCTTTTCCTCTGTTCTCCCGTATATTCCACTTCCTTTGTTTCCCTAATTCTGTTTTATATTATGAATGTACATTACACTTTTCCGCATCGAACGACAAAAAAGTTCAACGATGCATCTCGCGTTACCGTGAAATAATGATTGTTTACTTTTTACGTCATTTTTACGTGCAACCATCAACTTTTTCCAAAAAAAGTTCCATTCGGTGGGGCAATATTTCAACGATTTTACTGCAAGCGCACGCGTAGATAGTGAATACAAATAAGGTAAACGTCCCAATAATTGAACATGTCTCGATAGTTGGACAATTTTTACTATATTATTTTTAACATTTGAATTATTTATTTCTCAATAAAATCGTATAAATTATTGTTCATATACAAAGAAGTTTATTTTTCATAACTTTAATTTATAAGAACAAACTTGCTGAATCCTATATTCAAATGCTCAAGTATTCATTTACTAGAAATATTGTCTATAATTAATACATAAAATGAGTTTTACATCACCAAAATATCAGACAATAATCAAGAGGTGAATTTGAAACAGATTTTTTTGTTTATATCTTTTTAAAATAAAGATAAAGTATGAAAATCCTTAACTGTCCAACTATATTTTAAGACGTTTACTTTATGGGCTGTACGAAATATGGAAAATAAGTAAATACTCGTTGAAGTATGGATGGCGAATTGTGGATGGAAAGCATGGTAGAGGTGCTAAGTTGGTGGAGAATGCAACGAGAGAGGGAAAGAGAGAGAGAGAGAGAGAGAGAGAAGATAGGTCGGACATCTCCGGTGTCCGGACTGTATCATCGGCACGTGCGTTCGGCGTACATGGAATGATATGTGTACATAAATGTTAATATGTATACACGAGAAATAGTGTAATAGGGTAGAGTCCAGGTAGAGGATAATCATGTTCCTGAGAGTGAACGTACGAGCAGCAGCGGCACGGGTACGTGACTATCGTACGCGATAGTGGACGAGCTCCGTGTCGTGATATGATTACTATCGCGAGATAGAAACATAAAGAGAGAGTGTGTGTGCCAGCCAGAATAAGCTACTGATGTAACTCGATATTTGAATACAAACTCGAAACGAGAGATCCCTCTGTGATCTTACACGTTCTCTCTCGCGTAATCAGCGATAAGTTCGCTGACGAAATACCAACGCGTTCGATTATTTAAGGTGTCTGTGCTGATTTGGTCATGAATAGTCTATCGACTACAATCTATTGACTATTCATGACCATTACTCTCAATGATGTTATTCATTAATTCAATATTGTTTTAATCAATATTATTTTCAATATTTCCAATATCGAGGTGGCTGCAGAGTAAAATGAGGGACGGTAGATTTTATTAAATATTTGCATAACCTTTTTGATATCTCGTGCACGTGTGTATTAAATTATAGAGTAGGTTTTACTGCACGGAAGTCGAGATATTTTTATTGGTAAAAATCACATTTTTCTGTATCCTCTCTCATAAGAGCACGTGTTTGAAGTTGCAGATTTCAACCATAAATATATCGACTTCCAGATGGTGAAGTTTGCTAAAATTTTACACATTTACTTTTTACACCATCAAAGAAGCTTTGCTATAGTTTAAAAATAGTTTTTTGCTATAGCAAGTAAACCTCACTTTGGATGACCTTAAATTAGATTATGTTGTTTTTACTAAATTTGCAAAAACTGTAATGAACTAGTGAATTTAAAAAAAAACTAAGATGACATTTTTTATTCAAATATCACAAGACAATTACTTTAAAATTCTATATTAAAAGAGACATAAGGCCTCTAATCGATTCATCGGAATAGAACGCATTAACTTTGGGCTAAAGAAAATAAAAGAAATTCACCGTGCCCTACTTTGGAAATAATAATCTTGATGTTTAAATCATTATTTTCGTCTTGCAAAAATTTTCAGGAATTACCCATTATAAAGTCGATTTCGTCGAGGATACGAAAACTTGAAATTTTGAAAATTTCCTATTTTCGATTCTCGAAAAATCAGGCTGGAGGTTCTTGAACATGCTAAATTTTCTTAGCTCACTTTTATTATCACTTAACTTGTACCTGAATAGTTCGGGAATCGTATACATAAAAAAAGAGAGAAAATTCGTTGAGCGTAACGAGGAAAAAAATTTTCAAATTGTCGTTAATCCCTCGGTCATTAATTGTTTCCATGGTAATTATTCGTCGAGATCAAGGGAAAAACCCAACACTTAATTGCTTGTCTTCATTGCTTGGATTTTCGACTGAATTTGGAATCAGTAGGCCGGTGTACAGTGTCGGGATAAGACGTGTCGGGTCTCGCCATAGTTCATTATCGAAAAACATTTCGTGTCAATTTGTCAAGTTCAATTGAGTGTCAGTTGCAGTGTAATTTTCAATCGTACGAAAAGTGAATATGTCAGTGTTTTTAATTTATAGTATCGTTATAAAAAACTTAAAGAAAAGTCAGTGCGGATATATTCTATATTAAAGAAGAGATCAAACCTCTAATCAATTAATCGGAATAGAGTGCATTATGTGAAGTTGTATAAAGTATGCGCCTAGAAGAACAGCAAAATATATCAATTCAAACATGTCAAAAACGTGGTTGCTCGTGTTATTAAAAAAGCGGATGTCAAATTTTTAATAGGTAAGGTAATTAAATGAATTTTACATTTAAAATTGGTCACCTTGTCAAGCAAAACCCAATTTCTCGTAATTTCTTTAAAAAAATAGATACATTATTGAATCAATTAAATAAATTAATATATAATCGATATATATCTTATTTGGTTCACTGAATGCTAACATGCTTAATTGATTACCTATTTTAATGAACGAATTATTATTTGCAAGCCCTAAATATTTATTTAAATAAATGTTAATTTCAGGAAGCAAATATTTTATGAGTGCATACATTTCCAATTTTTATGGATGCACTTTATACTGTGCGAATTTGATCCATTCAACTAGATTTTTTCTCAGTAAGAACGATACCACAGAGCACTTTATACATAGACCACTTTATAGAGCACTTAGTCGCCTACACTCTACTACAAAAAAATTCTTCCAGTATATTTTATTCCATATTTAATATCTTTTTTTATTAAAAACTATAAAAACTCATTTTTAATAGTATTTTATCATTAATTGATATACATACATATTATGTATTATTATAATTGAATTTTTGACCAAACAATGTACAATGGAATTTTGTGTTCGTTGTCGGCTTGTTCGTACCAAGGCCTTTTGTTATTGTTGCTCGTCGTACGAGAGACAGAGAGAGCAAAAGAGAGGGAAAAGCCATTTTCAAACAATGGAATATCCTATTTCACGGAAATACACGTTGATTGTTTAATAAGAAGAGCGTGCACAGTGGAGGATGGATGATACAGAAATTCTGGTCCTTGGAAGGACTCTTGTATGTGTTTGGGAATGGTCAACAGAGTCCTGCTGCAGTACCAGCTCAGGGATTCCAAACTACCAGCGATTCGACGTTTGCTCGAAAATAATTTATGACACTCCGGACCCTAACAACGTCACAGTACGAGAGTTTACACAGTCCTCGGCTCGAAAATCATTTTGCAATATATCCCCTCAATCTCGAAACTCTCTCATTAATTAATTCACGAAATAAATTATAAAAGGAAAGATTTTGTCGAAAATGACTCTATGGGAATGCCATTTTCGTTGTTCTATCTTTATTTTTTTTCTAAATTCGAGCAAAATGTCACATTCGTGCAAAAGTTCGCGCAGATCGAAATTTACGGGAAAAAGTTTAGCTCGCGCACGTCCGAGTCGAGTTTATTACGAAATGTCTGAATATTTTTCACTCGAATAACCCGTTAGGCGAGTCTCTCTCTTGGAGTCTTCAACTGCAGTCACCTGCGCAGGTTACCTAGGCGTTCGACGACTAATCATTCTTTCTCTATTTTTTTTCCTCCACCATTTTTTTCTTCACCTCTCGGGAAGAAGAAAAAAAATAATGAAAAAGAAATCGAAGAAAAATTGAAAGGCGGAGATCGAGAGGAGAGAAAAAATAGGAAGTAAAATGTCCTGTGGCTGTCAATATACACGCGCAGGAAAAAAATATCGGCGCGGTTACACGCACGGGGGGATTCGCGCGCGGCGGCGCGGTGTGTGCGAAACGGCATGGAGCCAAGCGAGATTCCATATAGAAACGCCATGAGCCCGAGGACTCGACGAACATGTACATTCGATTAATTTGCAAAAGCACTCAGCTCGGATTCCTGAATAATAACTAGCTTGACTATCCGAGCAGAATTTTTCACCGGAAAAGCGTTTCGACCGGTTTACAATCGGCGGACACTTTTCACCCCAAATCGCTTTCACCCTGCTCCGTTTCAACTTTTTTTTCTTCAAATTGCCCGAAAAGAGAGGAGTATCTCGTCAGCTGTTGAAACATTTTCACCGAACAACCGACGAGGAATTTCCGCAAGTTTTTTTTTTAATATATACATTTTATAATAATAACTTATATATGCGCTGCACAGAACTCGTTTTTTTGCATTTTTTTTGTATTTCATTATTTGACGTTTTCGAGAAGCAGACGAGAAAAAGAATTTATAGCAGATTTTTCTTTCAAGAGTTTTGATAGCTTTGTGATACTCGCGCTACTTCCGGTTCGCTTTCATGAGACTCCGGGGATTTTTTTTCAATCGGTCTAGCGTGTGTTTACGTGTGCAGTCTTGTAGAGTATTTCGCGAGTCGCGTTTGAACAAACTGACCCAAATTTCTCGGCCGCGTGCACGCGCTCACCTTGCCGACGTGTTCTGTACAACGGAACTAACAGTCGGATAGTCAACTGTAACAATCCACCCATTATTATGCCATTCCCGAAGTTTTGATGCGTTGATTTACAACCGGATCGCGTGTCAGGCTCAAAATCACTGACAAGTGCGTGTCGGCTTTTTATTCAATTTTTTCCCCCCCTTTATTTCATCATAAAATTTAAAATATTACACTTATTATCGCACGCTGAGAACGAAAGAATAGCTAACAAACCTGAATTATTTTTTTAATTATTTATTATTCTGAAATTATTATACAATCATTATCATTAAAGTGTATGATAGAATAGAATAATAAAAATACGAAATACATTTTATAAATAACATACGATAAGATTCATTAAAGAATAGAACTTTTTGTATTATTACAATCACATTTATTCGTTGTATTTAACAAAATGATTAATGTTTTTAAGCATTTTTTTACTTCCATAATAAAAAGCTCATTACTCTTTTCATCTTCAAAAAAAAAACGAATTTGGTTTTAATGAAATCTCGCTTATTAATGATGCACGCTTTTTGAAAAGTAATTACGAAATTATTTCCTCCACGGTTTATTATTCGGGTAAATGAAAAGTGTGTAAACGACCAAGTCACGTCCTTTTCCACCTTCAACCATCAGGAATGTTCGCCGCGTGAAATCACGTGATCAAAACAGAGAGTCAAAGAGAATGAGAGGATGGAAAACATTTCGATTGGTGTACAGATTGCTTTTGGCCGAAAATAGAGGCCCGGAATTTGCGATCTCGTCCGTCGGCATGAAACCCGTGTTATTTTAGTCGCCAATCTCAATTGTAACGTACAGCCATTGATCCCTAAATTTTCGCTAAATTTCAATGGCAACGACAGCTGAATTGAAATTTGCGACTATGGCTGAGTGAATTCGCCCAAATCGCTTGATTGCAAATGTAAACCGTCAAACAGAAATTCTGAAAAATTTTCGTTTTGTTTTCATCAAAACGTTCCTTAATTGAGTTCATACAAAAATTGGTTAAAAATCATTTTATTGCCAAACAACTTTGGTTCGAAATTTCCTGTCCTCCCTTTTATGTGCTGCATAAAATCATTTTTTTCGCATATAGTCATGAATTTTTTATTATATAGAAATGAATATTTTCCTAACGAGTTTCCAATACTTCTGAATAGCAATAGATATTTTCTTATACATGATAAAAAATGTATGTATTATATTCTTATAAAAACTGACTTTTTGCCATTAAAATTAAATTTTCGTATGATT
The DNA here is from genome assembly GCA_030522545.1 of Cremastinae sp. A BG-2022a. Taxonomy (NCBI): domain Eukaryota; kingdom Metazoa; phylum Arthropoda; class Insecta; order Hymenoptera; family Ichneumonidae; species Cremastinae sp. A BG-2022a. The sequence continues at coordinate 49,236 of JAPYYW010000076.1, read as the reverse complement.
ATCAAATTTTTTTTCTTTTATTAAAATGAAATTTTCTGTAAAATTTGTTTCGCATGAAATTGTATATCTCTCATGATCAAATTACCTCATTAAATTTTATTTTTATCATAAAACACTACCTCTTCTGCTGCAGTAATTGTACTGGTTTCCACCAGAATAATGGTTACTCGATATGAAGAAACCCTGTTTGTGATTTTCGACAGAAAATGTTATTCTCATGAAAAGCAAAATATAATCACTATAACAATAACAATTGTAATCACAAACATAACATTTTCCTGGAAACAATTAATTATTATCGGAATCATGACTAATATAAGTTAAATGTATTTTAAGAGCATGGCGATGCCATTATAGTATAATATTCATTTTCATGATAAATGAAATGATTTATTTTCCATCAGAAAAATAACTTTTTTATATGCATAAAAATTTACAGAATTTTAGTATAATCACCTTTTTTCTAAGAAAATATTACATCTTTGTGAAAAAAGGAAATATTAATTAACGTAAAAAAATTTTAATTTTCTTAAAAAAATATCCAGTAAGTGTAGTTCAAGCAATACACTAAACGTTATAAAAATCTGCGTTTATTCGTTAAAAATTAAGAAACAAATAAGGAAAAGTAATAATTTGTGGTTTTATATATTAGTATAAGGGTGATGAAATATATTGTTTTCCGCTTCTTTTTCGAAACGAGAAAACTGGTCTTGAAAAAAATGTCAAGTGGATTTCTAGTTGAGAAAAAGAACTCGAGATGGGTCACGCTTTTCTCAGACATTCGAGATGAGATTCAGGGGTAAAGAGTTTTCGGAGCTCAAAGAGAGGTACTGTTGACACTGTAGCCCAGCGTTGCTTCAAACGTTCTCCACGTTTCGGTCCGAGAAAGAATGTGAAAAGGGCTCTTCGAACAAACTTTTGAATAAAACTCGAACAATTATTTTATTCTCGAGCAGGCATAATGGATTTTCGATTGATACAACGAACAGTCCTCCAAGTCCTCGATAACTAAACAAATTGAACACAAACAGGGACGTTATGTGCTGACAAAAAAGAAGCAAACGCTGAAAAAATCTTCGTACGAGTCTCTTCGCAGGGCATTACAAATTTCTCGCTCTCGTGCGAGGTAAAAGACTCAAATGATAAAAGGGTTTCGAGTGTCTCGCGAAACGAATGTAAATCAAAGGTTAATATTCATGCAGTAGTCACGTGAACTGGGGAATGCAGAAGGAGCACTCTCCGAGTGAAAAAAAACGGGACGAGGGAAGAAGAAAAAAAAACGACGACGAGAACCCGATGCGGAGTGGTTCTTGCAGATTTTGTACACAGATATGCATGACGGAGCATTGACTTGATCGATTCCATTTTTTTTGAACGACTCTCTTTTCTCCCGTTCTTATTATTATTACATTCATTCGGTATTGTTTAAATTTTGCTATTTTTTGCACGGATTGATTAAACGGTGAAGTCGTTCGTGACAGGTTTCACGCTACACCGGAGTTCGCGTGCTACTAATTTCCATAAACGTTGGAAAGTAAAATATAGAAAATGAAGAGACGTTCGAAGTACCTCGGGGATAAAATATAGCTGTTTATTCATGGAGGAAACACGGTGAAGATCGTTTCGTCAAAGCGCGCGATTACTGACGAAAAAGCACGTACCGAGCATTCACTCCGATCTGGAGGATCGTTCTCGACGACGTTTCATGGTACGACAACCTTTCCGTGCCATTAATTAATTCGGTCAATCGACGAAAGCGAAATTTCTTCGTTCCTGGGCATTGATCGAGATTTAATGTCTTATCGAAAAAAAAATATCGTTTCTTTCCGTCTTTTGTCGCTTTTTTTCCTCGGCGTGCTATTACAGCCTCACTCCCCTTTCAGTATCGACGTTTTTAAGAGCAATCGTAAAATTACGAGTTTGCGGAGAACTCGACGAATTAATAATGCGTCTTATCGTTCGAGTGTGAAAACCGAGCGAAGCGTGGATAAGAAAAGTGTACATTCCGATACGCCCGTTCTCTGCTGACTGTGTTTACCGCTCAATGGACAACTCGAGCCTCGATTAACACAGTCGTTCACCGAATTATCGTCCTACCGCGACAAAGTGCGCTTTTCTCGCTATTTTCATTCTCGCAAATCAATCACTCATTCTGCATGATATTAAAAACAGAAAATTATCATTGCAACCTGGACGAAAGTGCGCCCACGATGGAAGCAGTACGAAATAAAATCTATTTTATTTTCAAGCAAAAATATGCTCAATGATACGACGTGCTTACAACTCGGTGGGGAAAAATAAGAAAATAGTATACGGACGAAAGGTTAAATTGCGTTTACAGTTCTCTTTGAATTTTTAACGTTGAGAGTGATGCATTGATGTTATTTACTCGAGTAAATATCGTCGACGGTGCAAATTTAGTCCCGAGTGTCTCGGAGTCTTTAGACGTGGTCTATAGTTAAATGTATGCACCTGTGCACCGCAGAATGCAACATAATCTAAATGGAATTATATACATATATACATATGGCATAGTGTGTTCAGCTCGTTGCAACCTTCGGCCTCTTCGCATCTATCCACCTCTCTCTTATTTCTCTCCGTTCTTGTCACTTAGCAAAGAGAGATAGAGAGAGAGAGAATTTGAAAGAGACGCGGATGCTGACGAAGACGAGTTCGTCGAACCTACAAAGTGAAGGGTCATTTCGACTAAAATTCGTCCAAGTTGTTTCTTCATGTGTCTATGTCAAATCTGATGCACGTTTTTTTCATTTTCTTTTCACACAGGTCAAGTAATCAATGATGCACGAGCAGTATTCTCGTATTCTTTAAAAAATTATATATTTTGATAAATTTATTTAAATGTCGTTCCTAAATGTACGAATAAATTTCGTGTAAAATTTGAAATTGTTTTATCAAATGCTTTCAAGTGTATTTATTGATGGTCTCTTTTTAAAACGTTCGACTGAATTTTTTATTCTTGAAAACGAAAGGATTTGTTTTTTGAATGTTATTCGACCAATAGTAAAAAAATGTGTGATTTTTTAAGTATAATTATTAAATTTAAATTTCTATAATTATGCTTTCGACGTTTGTACAATTAATAGAAATCATTTATAGAAGTTTCACAAAAGCTTTCTATCTTCGGGGTAAGAAAGTATAAGAAGTCAATTCATTGAATTCTTCCCCAATCTCTTTTTTGTCAATTCATCTTATTTTAGTTCAGTGCTATCTTGATCCCATGAATAACGAATGAGACTCGATTCTCGTTTCGAACATGACCCCAGTGTCCCTCTTCTTCATCCCCAATTCTCATTTTATATATACCATGTACAATACAATTTCAATATATCATCAATTTTCAATTTTTAAAATACATTTATGATGTATTTAAGACGTGGGGAAATAAAAAATGCACGAATTTAAAAAACTTCAAAGAAAATGAAGAATATAAGTAGTCGCGTAAAACGGTGGTACACGATTTTTCAAAAAATAAGAGAGAAGAAGAGCTCTCTCGTTGCGTTGAATCGGAGAAGGGATATAATTCGTTGTGCTGGCTCGAAAGAGAGCTGGCTTTTTAAAATGCATTGAATGGCTCTCCTCGAGACGTTCCTCCTCCCTTATTTTTTCTCCCTCCACACAGTCGAGTCTTTACTACTTATGTAACATGTATACGAGCATATATACATGTATAAATATAAGGACAGGTGTGCGTGTGTAAGAGATATATATTTATCGTTGTTTACTGTGAAACTCGGAGATAGGCCAGGGTATAGATTTTCGATGATCGAAACCGGAAGATAGCGGCGTCCCGGGTATATAGAAATAAGAAAGGGTAAAAAAAGGGTGTTGGTGTAAGACGGAGCGAAGACGATGAAAAAGGGGGAGAGTCATGAAAAATGTGACGTCCTCTGTATCGCGGAGGAACAAAAAAAAAGAATGAAAAAGTATATCGTGCGCCTTGAAAAAAAGCTCTGCAACCGAAAAAGGGTTACGTACGCTTTGTATCCGTCCTCGACCCTCTGCCAGCCTTCTCGGGTGGGTGGAAGCTCGCACGGTGATAGGCGAGTGTACGATGCCGGGGATACGGTGCAGGTTGCATACCAAATACGCGACACGAAGAGACACTAAATCTTTGAGAATAATCCTCGTAAGGACGAAAAAAAATACCCAATCAGTCTTTCCAATCCTTCCGGGCTTGGCGATGAAAATCTTCAAAAAGAGATCCCGCTGCGCGGCAAAAATATGATTGATTTATCGACCACCCGTGCTTCAATTTTTGTTATTTCATCCGGTCGCTCGGGAATATTGAAAACTCACTTCCAGACTCTCTCTTTTTCCTCCATCTTTCTCGCTTTGAGAATTTTTATACCGACGATTCAGAGGTGAAATAAAAAATGTACTGCTGAAAGTTTGCAAAGTTAACGCTTCTTCTTATCGTTCTTTCGCCAAGAAAATATTTTCTCTGAATGTGCTTTCGAGACAATTGCAAAAATATACGATTCTGCTTTTTTACTCTCATATTTCCGGGCAAATATTTTTTCGAATCTACCACGAAGGAATTTTTGTTTCTTAAATATTTGTCTGCTTCGAAATTTTAACGAGAACGAAAAATTATTTGAGTGGCATCGCGATAAATAAGTCCAAGAATTTTCGATTTATTTTGATTTCGTCCTCAGTATACATTTTTTTTTTCAAAATTATATTTATTTTGAAAATTTCGTTTCTAATTGTTTATAATTCGGAGTGAGAACGTTTAGTCTCTCAACGTCAAAGATTGTGAGATCTAACGTTTGCGACACGTGTGACAAGTGTACACCCACATGTTGAGAGATCTCCGAGGGTGAGACGTCACGCTCGAAATTTACTGGCAAAACATTTCGATATAATTTATGCCCGTGCGATTAAAGGCTTCGCCGGCAGGAGCAAACAATGATAGCACAAAAATGACCGCACCCATTTGACTCAATTTAACGTCATTCTATTTAATTCGATTAATTTTCGATCGTATATCGATTTGATTTGAATTTATTTTAAATCAATTCTCATTGAGCTCCAATTCGCTTCAAAGTAATTTGTTTATTGTGTTTTTTTCCTTTCGTTTTTGCTCGCTTTGAAATAATAATGATTTATCAATTATTTTTGCTTTCTCATTTCCAGGAAGAACAGCACTGTACTTGAAAAATTTCATTGTGACATATCGAGGACTGAGCTTTATTCCAAAGACTCGAAATACGTCGATCGATTGCTCCGAGAAATGGCAACGAAGCCCATCACTCATGTCGGTGAGTAGAATATTTATAAAAAGGTTCAATTTATATATGAAAATCAGAAATTAATATTAACTTTTGTTGTTGCAACGACAGTTCAGAAAGAAGGTGGGACGCAGTTGAAACTCGTCATTGATTACGCCGACAACACACAGGCATTGTTCAAACCTATGCGGTGAGTAATTAAACTAACTAATTTATCAAAGTTCAATAAAAAATCAAAAAATATCATTCACCTCTCCTCACCAGCTATTTTCGACTGAGCGAGATTTGAATTGAATTTGATTCTCTTCTTTTGAATCTTTTCGGTACGACCGTGCGAGCAAAATTAGTTCAATTATATAATTTCGCATTCGTAATTCCATCACGTTCCTGTCACACGCTTCAAGCGAAACTCGCTCGTACGTAAGAACGGTCGTGGAACTAAATTGAAAAAAAAAACGACAATCAATCTCTATCTCGCTCTGCGTCGCTATTCGTGTTTCTCTCTTTCCCTTATTCGTTAAAATTGCATTACGATAATTTAATTACAAAACCAATCTCGGTAAGATCGCAACGCTAAAAAGGTAGTAAATATAAGGGTATTGCACCGTTTCTTCTTTTATTTTAGAAAGAAATACAATTTTATCTCGTGTACGTATATTTCAAGAGCAATTGGAGAAACAGTCGCTGAAAAGAAAGTTTTTCGTGCTGATTCGTGAAATTCAAGTCCTTTTGGCTGCAATTTTTTACTTTTCTGCCCTGATAATATTAATCAACAGTTTTAACACGTTTCTTTTTAATATTAAATTAAAAATTTCACGAGAAAAATTCATGGTCCAAAAATTCAATAACCGTATTATTAAATTTTAATTTATAAAATTTTAAGTGCTTATTGATTAGTAAAAATATTGTCTTTTTTATATTTCATCGTATTCTTATCATTTTTTAATTCCTTGACTTTTTAAACATTTATATTTTCATTATTCTCTCATTGCGGTATGGAAACAGCTTACATACTAAAATGACTGCAGTCCCGAATGAGAATGGTGATAGCCAAAAAAGCGATAATGTGCTCCAAGCGCAGTTCTCAACGCGAACCCAGGAGAAAAAAAGTTTTCCAGACCGAGAAAGACAATCGAAAAGTCCCTTATTTTTTTCTCTCGAAATTCTGCCTGGAAAGTTTCGCTCCGCCGGCGCAAACTTCGGGGAAAAAGTCACAGTTTGCACTTTCTTACATGGGCGGCCCGAGGGATTTTCACCGTTTTGTCTCGTTCAACGAAACGTCCGCGCGATAACGAAAATTTCTGACGACGGAACATCGATTTCTCAAATTTCATTTTTCGCCAAAAGTTCCCGAAAACTTTTTTTCTCCTTAACGAGTTTACTAATTTTGAATTTTTAGAAGAAGTTTGCATCGGCGTCGAACACTTGAAGAACTTTTTCCCGCGGTATCACATTTGTACATCGACTAGAAAAAAAAATTGAGCAGGCTATTTTCCGGCTAGAAAATCAAATATAAAATATAATGCTGAGTAGAACGTCCTGAATTTTCCGGGTGGAAACGATCCCGAGCATTTCCCATGAGAAGAAAAGAGCCGTTCGCGGAAAGCGTAGCGGTTAATTGCGGCACGCGATATCAGAGAAAAAGAAAACGAACGAGAGAGAGGGAGAGAGGTTGAAAAAATTTTTATTTCTTCCGAAGCGAGCGATAATGAAAAATTTGCTGTTCTATGAAAACGCGCAATTAGCTACGCTTCGATTGTAAATTTTCTCTCTTTTTCGTGTCGAGAATATAAATAAAAAAGAGTGTACAAAAACAAAATAAAAATCCGTTTTCATTCAAGTTTCGTTTTCTATGGAAAATCGCGTTATATTATTTATGCGAAAGTCGAGAAGAAAAAAAGGAAGGGAGGGGGGGAAGGAGAGGGCGGTGAAGAAAAGCGGAAAGAGCGAGAAAGTCTCTCGCCCGCTGTTAACTTTTTTAATCACATGTAAATCGGACACTAATTACGTTGCGGCGACGTATTATTAATTAACCGTAGTTGTAGATTCGTACATAGTTAATACATACGGAGACAGCTTATTTGAGAATTTTCGTGAGCCCGATTGCGCTCCGACCAAATGACATATTCTCGGACGAAACTTTCCGCAACGCTTTCCCAGACCGTCTGAACAAATTTCAAGATAAACTTTTCCAATCTGTTCTGCTAAATCATATTAATTGTAAGTCTATGTCACCAACCTCCAAGGACTGAATAACAAAATAACGAGCTCTCCTACGCTTCTTCTCCTGTTTCAAAGTGAAATTCAATTTGCTTGCAACCAAAAATTTGAACCGAAGTCATTCTCTCGTGAGACTTTCTATATAATGACACTTTTTTTTTCAATTTTAAATTAAGAAAAATAAAACAATTGAGGCTTACACTTGAGGTAAAAAAGATAAATTAAAAAAAATAATCGCTGGTTAAATAATCGAGGAGCTTCCGTTCTCCATCGTTGTATTAAGTAGAGTTATAACTAACGCCCACATGTCACATAACACTGACGTTAAGAGTGATGCATATCCTCACGTCACTCTCAGACACTTATTATACGCCCTCCTCTTTCCCTTTCTATCTCTCTCTCTCTCGCTCTTTCGTTATTTTCCCCCTCTTTTCCTCTTGAAAATGCCCACGTGGGAGGTTCACCGAGAGGAAAGATTGCTCTGACAAACGAGAAGTTTGAGAGATGAATTACCGGGTGCAACATGCCAATAAGGGCTTAACCATTCTTCCCTGTCTTCCGCCCTCTTTAAAGGAGATTTATCGACTTGTCGGGACATCTTCCTTAAACGGAAATTCCTCTGGAGAACCCTTCTCGAAAATTATTTAAAAAAGTAATACGATAAAAATAATTTTTAGGGACTTCTGTCGAAAGTTTTAATTAATAGAAAAATGTATCTGGGATCAAACGATTGGAAAATAAGTTCCTAGTTATAAAAATTATATTAATTAAAAATTATTTTAATGATTGTATTAATAAAATAATTTTAAAAAATGTAGGACTGAAATAAACCGCATTAACTATTTTTTTGTTGTATCATTTTTTTAGATTTCCTCGAGATCAACAAACTCTTCCGAATCATTTTTATTTCACTGACTTTGAGAGACACACGGCGGAGATAGCTTGCTTCCACTTGGACCGACTGCTCGGTTTTCGGCGGGCAATGCCAGTCGTCGGTAGAACGTTGAACATAACGACCGAAATTTATCAGATCGCGGACGGTGAACTGTTGAAAACTTTTTTCGTCAGTCCGGTCGGCAACATGTGCTTTCACGGGCGGTGCAGTTACTACTGCGACACCGGGCACGCGATCTGCGGAAATCCCGACACCCTCGAGGGCAGCTTTGCCGCTTTCCTCCCCAGCAAACAATTCGCCAGTCGGAAGGTCTGGCGACATCCCTGGAGGAGGAGTTATCACAAACGGAGAAAGGCTCAGTGGGAACACGGTAAAAAGCCTCATTTATTTCAACTTTATTGGGTGATCGTGCCACTGTACATTTTATTATTCGTCCACGTGCGGGCAATAATTAAGGATTTTAAAGGTTTAAAATATTCGTAGCTCTTCTTATCCTATATTAAAATTCAAAACTGTCAAAAAGGAAAAAGCAGGCATTTAAGGGGTATACCACTTTCCATTTTTTCAAAAATTTTCAATCGGTAATAACTTTTTAAAAAATTGATGAATTGACATAATTCCAACGCCATTCGCTTCGTTTTGCAAAAAACTTTAAGAATCACCCATAATAAAATTGATTTGGTGAAGAAAAAGAAAAGATATCGCTAATTGAAATCTTCATGGGTCCACGAGACCCAGTGTGACTGACCAAATTTCTTGAAATTTTTTTTTCGATTTTACGAGCCTATTCGATCGGAAATTTTCTGTAGATAACGAAAATGATAATTATTTGTGGCGCAATCCAACAATTCATATTGAAAAATTGAAAAAACTGACTGTTCGATTAGTTTTTTGAATTTTTCTATATGAATTCTTGGATTGCGCCCCGAATAAGTGGCATTTTCGTTATCTTAAGAATATTTATTTTAAATAACCTATTCAACTTAACTTGAAAAATATCCTTAAATTATATATCCAGATTTTTTTAACTGTCAATTGTCTGTTGACCCCAACGCAATCTCTTAATAATTACAATAATTTATGGAACAAGAGTTTATTTGATATTTTTTTTTTGCAGATTCCGATTATTGTACTCTTGTAAGGGACATTCCGCCGTACGACGAGGGTCGACGACTTCTCGACCTGATAGATATGTCGGTCCTCGATTTTCTCAGCGGCAACATGGACCGTCACCATTACGAAACGTTCAAGATCTTTGGCAACGACTCGTTCACTCTTCATCTCGATCACGGCCGTGGCTTTGGCAGGCCGTTTCACGACGAGATATCGATACTGGCGCCACTTTTGCAATGCTGCATTATAAGACAGAGCACAGTTGGCGTATTGTTAAAGTGAGTTGTGTTGAAGAGATCTATCAAACTTTTTGATCATTTTTTTTCAAATTTCACCTAATTATTATTTTAAACAACAAATTAAGCAGAGTGTTAAGAGTGTCGTGGCTGTTGAGTTGATCAAACTGTACAATAATATTGTAAATTATGTAAATTATTTTTAAATATGCAGTTTTATGTCGAAGCTTTATGGCAGAATTCTGAAAAAAATCGCTTTAATTGAATTTTAAAACGAATTAACTATATTAGACAGCTAAGAGTTTTGATCAACTTTTAAATAAACAAATTTTAAATGGTCAAATTTTGTAATTTGACGACGTATTTGAGTAACTTATTTAATATGAATTATCTGCACCATGTCTAAAATTATTGAAAATAATTACGAATACCAATAATATTCGAATACCAAGTAGACAATATTCAGATATTCGTGTAAAAAGATAGTCAACCGATTACTAAACATGGACACGACTACGAATTACAAAATCGTAAATTCCAACTTATGTGAGTTTACACTGTTAATTATTGTCTTAAATCTCTTTGAAAAGTCGTTAAAAAAGTCTTTTTTTTCGTTTTGAAGTGATGTTTTCGTATAGAATATTTTTCCCCTCAATTCCGCTTTTTACGAGATTATAAAAGATTTATCTGCACAGGTTTCACAACGGTGAGCTGAAGCTGAGCGAGGCGATGCGCAAGAGCTTGGAGGCTGATCCGATATCACCCGTTCTGTGGGAGCCGCATCTCACCGCCCTGGACAGACGTGTCGGTCTGATACTTCAAGCCGTACGTGATTGTCTCGATCGAAGCATCCAACCGGATCAAGTGATACAGAGCAAAGAGGGTCAAAATCGTTGAGCGAACAAGAATTATGAGAAAAAATGCGAAAAAAACGCAAATTCGTACCAAAAGCTTTTCGCGATGTTGCGACAACACAAGTGATACATTTAACTAAAGATATTTTATAAGTTCGTACGAGAAACTGAATATTGCGACGCCTTGCTCGCTCTCATGTTCCTGTAATTATTGTAAATTGTGTAAAAAGGATATTTCACCTCGGATCGTGAGAAAAAGAAACGACGTGAAGAAGGACGAGGCTTAGAATATTTGTATTAATTTCGAGTTTAACGTTAGTTCAAAGGGAAAATGGACGTCGAGCTTTCTGGGGCCATCTTTAACGAGCACCAACTTCGAGTTTATTTCTTCCTGATTCTCTCTAGATAGTTGAATGATGTGAAAAAAAATTTTCATTCGTCTCTTTGCTCAAAATAACGACGAATGTATTTTCTGTAAAAATCGCACGATCGCCATTTTTCTTCCTCCTATAACTACGTTTACCCTTAGACACGTTTTTATCAGTACAAATATAAACTTTTATCTTGTTTTCTTTTTTTGTTCTTCAAATTTTTATTTTCACGAAACTTATAGATTTTTATTGACTGTTGATCGTCGAGATTTTAAGCTCTGACAAAAGGAAATCGATTGTGATAATTATTTCATGGCAAAGAATTATTTCTAGCGAAGGGAGCACGGTGTATTTTATAATCGATGTAAAAAGTTAGCCAAATGATGAATTATTGTTTAAAGACAAGTCGGCGAAGATGCGTGTCGAACGAATGAACTGAGCGAAAGATTATTTTTCGACTTCGTGTATATAATATATATAAATAAAAAGAAAGGCATACACGTGTGTGCATGAACGTATAAAATAATATTTCTATATAATTATTGAAAAATCGGGATACAAGGGTCGAATCGTTTATCCTGATTTTCAAGGCTGCAGAAGAACCGAGAAAAGTTTCTCATGGCATTTTACGATCGAGGAGGGACATAAAGTTCAATTTCCGAAACTCGAAGCGCCGTTAAACTTTTGTTTCTCACACTTCTTTGTCTATCCTCCGTTCTTCTCTTCAACACCCCGCTCGGCTTTTTCCCGGTCTCTGTCTTTTGTGAAAGTCGATAAAAGCCCCGCAAAGTTTGTCGCCCCTGCAAGTCTGAGGAAGCTTGTCGAGCTGGGGGGAAAAAGCTATTAAAATCATCCCGAAGATTCGCCGCGACTTGTACACACATTTCTCTTTTTTTTTCTTCGTTTCGAAGGAGAAAAGGAGGAAAATTCGAGGACGAATTTTGCGGTTGTTAAATTCAAACATCCAAGAAGGAAATCCTTCTATTTGTTCACAGGAAAAAAAAATATTGGCCGCATAAACGGGGATTTTCTCTCTTTATCGGTCCGCTTCGAAGCGTTAAAGTCGACAGGATCCTCGTTTCGATGAATGGAAAAAAGTTTTTAGCGTCAAACTTGCCACTTTTATCCTTCACCGCGTGGCTGTGACATTTTTGAAATCGTCGGCACACTTTCTTGCTTGTTGACACAAGAATGAGAAATAATCAAAATTCTCTAGGCGAGAAACGGCACGAACGAAAGTTGTTCAATAAATTTATCAATCTTAATTTTTTTTGTTTTTTTTTGTTTTTGTTAAAATTATTTTATTCCAGTTCAACCGACAAAAAATGTTTCGAATCGCGAATTTGGAGCGTGCTTTTTTCGATACGATATTACCAGAGTATTTTCGAGGAGTAAATTATAGGTAAAGAGGGAATGAAAGAAATAGATGAAGCTTTTTGGTCACGTTTACCGAGAGGAGGACAAATAAAGAGGAGAGAGAGACTAATGCCCTCGGGCACAAAGTGTTTGATTTATCAATTGGGGACGAACTCTCTTACGACCCCCCTCACCTCTCTCTCTCTTTATTTTTCTTCATGGAACATCCGTGCACAGTTGGCAAAGAGGGCAAGATTATTGGCGAGAGATTGATGAAAAAAATAAGCCAATAAACCGCCAAGACTTTCGTGGCTTTTCGAATCAACTCATTGACATTTCATCCCTGTCTCGATGAATTAAAAAATTTCATCACGACTCCGTTTTCCAATAACTATTTTATTCGGAGAAAGAATAATTAATTTTGGACAACACATACGAATTTAGGTATATATTATTAAATTTATTTATTTAAATAAGTTTTTGGTAAAAAAAAAGAATTGTTTAGCAAAAAATCCTCAATTTTGTACGAGTTGTTGACTTTTGGAAATATTTGTGGAATTCACCTTGAAATGCGACGGTTTAGCGTTCGGTTGCGTACAAAGGCATGGGAGAAAAATGCAAAAAAAAGGTACACCTGCCTGGGGCAATAGGGAATCAACATGTGAGACTCGTTCCTCGTGCGGTAGTAGTCGGCCAAGTGCCCGTGCCCGTGCATCTTCCCTTTGCCGTTAACGCATCTAATTATCATACGCATTCCAGCGAAGCTCATTTTTCGCCACTGTCATTATTAATTTTCGGCTGACGTTCATCAAACAAAATTATTCCCAAAAAATTGTAAATAATATTGATACGATGTACCGTGCAATCTCGTAAGTGTTTTTTTTCGTCGACTTTTTATTTAAAGAGAAAATATTGTATTTTTTGCACGTTCGGGACACAGGGAATAATTTATTCTTTTACTATTTTATAGACTAACGGTATTTGCTACGTTGACTATTTTGTTGTCGGGACATGTGAAGTCGAGCCATGAAAAACAATCGCGTTCCTTCATTCTTTCTGACAAGTTGAAAAATCATTTGACGAAATATCCAAAAAATTGGACTCGCTGGCACGATCACTTGGAAACGAAGAATAAATACGAAATTTGGAAATCGAACGATTTCGATAGACAATTGAAAATCTATGTTTTAGGTACGTAAAATTGAAAAGTAACAAAGAAAAAATAGTGAATAATGAAAAATCGAATTTTAGGACTATTTTTGAGCGATGACCATCCAGCTCACTATGTCGCGATGTTCAATAAACAAACAATGGAAGCGAACCAACTCGCATTATTTGCTTACGCTGCCTTGGAAGAATCTACATTATTGTCGAAAAAGTAAGTAGAATATTAATAAATATTCTGAAATTTAAGAATTTTAGCAAACGTTTGCTTGCAGAATTAAGAAAGATTCGAATGGTCTGGGATTTATTGGTCAGAGTAACAGAACATTTTTTAACGAACAGTGCCCACGCAAAGGTACACCCGATTGTGCTTCATTCAGCTTAATATACAGAACAGCTGATGGCACTTGCAATAATCTTCAAAATCCCTGGTGGGGATCCTCAATGTCGACAATGATTAGGTAAATTTTTCCCATTTTTACGATTACCTATCGTGAACAAAATTTACTTCAGGACACCTAAATTGAACCAAATCTTATTGAAGTAAAAACCCAAGAATTTGAAAAATAGATTGTTTTCGTTAAAAAAATGTATCAATTATTTCGATAATCAGTATCGAATCAAATATTAGCAGAAACTGTTTGAAAATTTACCAGAAAACTCATCTTCAGTTTGCAGAGTCTTGAAATTAATTTCTATTATTTTCCTTTCAGATTTTTGCCTGCGGTTTATCACGATGGAATTCAAGAAATCCGTCGTTCTGTACGCAATAATAATCGACTACCCAGTCCCAGAGATATTTCAAGAATCATTCACGAGGATGTCAATGTTCCTCTGGACACAGTGTCTCACATGCTCATGCAATGGGGCCAATTCGTTGACCACGACATTACTGGTAAATTGAAAAATAGAGGTGGAAAAGACTTAAAAATAAAAATATTCATTACTTTCAGCCACTGCTCAAAGTACAGGTTTCAATGGCGTGTTTCCGCAATGTTGCCTTGGTGGAGGAGTTGGATTTCAACCGCCTGAGCTCATGGTTAGAATGCTCTAATTTTTTATAATAATTTAAATAAAACAAAACTGTTTTTAAATAATTTAATTCGCAGCATCCCGACTGTCTGCCAATCGCGGTTTCCCAAGACGACTCCTTTTTAGGACCCCTCGGTGTAAAATGCCTGGAATTCGTTAGAAGCAGTCCGGCACCTCGAGAAAACTGCAGTCTAGGTTACAGAGAGCAATTGTCTCAAGTCACAAGTTTTTTGGACGGATCGATGATTTATGCCAGTAACGAGAGACACAGCGAGAGTCTTCGATTGTTTGAGGATGGTATTTCAAAAATTCATTCAAGCTTGTTCCCAAGAAAATCTTGAATTAAAATTCACAATCATGAGACATTTTATCACTTTTTAAATATTATACCGAAGTATTTTCAATTTTTTCTTGAATTCTTAGTCCAAATTCATCATTTTGTATAGTCAGACGAGTAAATTTTGCATAAATGAGTTTTTAATTTTCCATCACTTTCGGTGAATTTTTCGAAGGTTTCGAAAAGTACGTGTATTATAATTTCACTTTTTTGAATTAAATACAGTAGATAAATCACTTTTTCTCGTTGTTAAAAAAAAGTGTGCTAGACGTAACTCAATATTTTAATAGTTTTCAATGTGAAAAAATATCTAACTATTCGTTTTTTTTTACTAATTTTAATAGGATTATTGATATATGGAAGCAATGAAGCGCGAAAACCGTCCTTGCCGTTCGAAGCGACGGATTTGTTCTGTCGTCAAGGCTTCGTCTCGACGAAATGTTTCAAAGCCGGGGACGGGCGATTGAGCGAGCAGCCCGCCCTCATGACTCTGCACATCGTATTTCTGAGACTGCATAATGGGCTGGCTAGAAAATTAGGCTCGATCAACGCTCACTGGAGCGACGAGAGATTGTACCAGGAGGCGAGAAGAATCGTCGGAGCCCTCGTGCAGTTAATTACGTATCGAGAGTATCTGCCGATAGTTCTTGGTGAGAAAATCCATTTTATAATTTCCCCTGAACGTACCAATGAATTTTTAAATTATAGGTAATAACATCGTTAAAATTTTCGATCTCGAAATCCATCGAGACGGTTTTTATCACGGTTACGACACGCGCGTTAATCCAACAATTGTTAATTCATTCTCGACCGCTGCTTATCGCTTCGGTCACTCTCTCGTGCAGAAAAGCTTTAACCGATTCAACGAGCGACACAAAAAAGTTTTCGACAGTGAGTTGAATCTCGCATGACATTTTTTTTTCTCTTACTCTCTCTCTTACTCTTATGCTTCTTATACTAATTTTGTATTGTATATATATATAAATTCTTGCATTTATCGCTTACTAGAATTTAAGGAATGCTAATATTTATGCGAATTTTGCTTGTATTATACTTTGTACGTGAGAGTGTTAATCCTCTGGTACAATAAATCAAATATCTATCTATCTATCTATCCCTTTGATACAGTTTATAAGAATAAAAATAAATTTCAGACGTAACGATTCACAATGAATTTTCCAACCGAGAAAATTTACAAAAACCAGAGGCAGTTGACGAACTGCTTCTGGGGCTTGTAAATCAACCGTGCCAGAGGCGTGATGAATTTTTGACGTCGGAGCTGACGAATCATCTCTTCCAAACGTCGAAATTCAGGTTCGGCATGGATCTGGCTTCGATAAATATTCAGAGAGGAAGGGACCACGGAATTCCGCCGTACGCGCACTGGCGAGCGACGTGCGGGCTGACTCGCGTTACGAACTGGGTCGACTTCGAAAGAATCACGTCGCCCTCGGCGACGCGAAAATTTCGGAAGGTTTACGCGTCCGTGAAGGACGTGGACTTGTTCTCGGCAGGCCTGGCGGAGAAGCCGGTTCGCGGTGGTCTCGTCGGGCCGACGTTCGCTTGCATTATTGCCCAACAATTCAGCAATCTTCGCAAGGGTGACAGATTTTGGTTTGAAAATGGAAATCAGGAAAACAGCTTCACTCCCTCGCAATTGAGACAAATCAAGGGAATCGCTCTCGCTGACATTCTCTGCCAAACTACGGATAAAATTCAATCGATACAGCCATTTGTATTCCTAATGCCGGACACATTCAGAAATAAAAGAATCTCCTGCGACGAGACCTTTGGTAAATTTAATCTCAACGCATGGAAGGAACACTTTCCAAGGCCTTTTGAGTAATTATAAACATATCTGTCCAAATTTAATTCATTGTATATCATAATTTTTCAAACACTTTCATGCATTAAATCTTTATAAAAAAGCTCATCCCATCATTTTCAATTATTTCCAATAAAAATACACCTTCTTTCACAATAAAATAGAAATGCTCATGTAAACGGTAACAAAGTAACTCAACGCGAGCGTAAGATATCTGCAAAATTGTGGAGCCACGATTATTTCCATATAAAGCAAAGTATCTAAAATTTTGCAGACAGGAAACAATCGTAGCAAAGTTTTAACGAGGAAGGACGGTGGATTTGTATTCAGCCAGATCGGAGCAATGAGAAGATAAGAAATAATTGCTCCTAAATCTCTAAAGTGACCAGATCGAATATGATCAACCTGCGGATGGCCACCTCCTGAAGGATGAAGGATGACGTCCCGATTTTTGAGCCACATCCTGTCCTCATTGCTGTGGATGATCTTGCAAAAAAAAAGGGGGTAAACTTACTCCAAAGTTTTTTTCCGACGGTCATCCGCTTGCGAGGACATACCTCGTGACGTACTCGAATCTGTCCAGTCTGCCAGACGAAGCTCATCAACTCGATAATAAGAATACTCGCCCACCATCCATACAAATTAGTAAATTCTCGACTAATTGACGATCCTTCGTGCAAAAACATGTTTAGCTCGTGTCGTATCTTCCACTGGCTGCCGATAGTTGGCGTCACCAATCGGCGAAATTTGTGGAAATTCTTAGCAACGCCATCTTCTGCCCTTGCAAAGTACTAGACAAATTTTTAGTCGACAGATGTCACTAACGGTCAATTTTTCTACCAGGAATCTGTTTTGTCGTCGTTAAACAATTTCCGCGAATGTATCCGTGTAAAATATATGACTCGATCTACGTTGATGGTTAGGTGTGTCGTCGGCGTCTATTTTGCGGCATTGACAAATAGCTGAACGGAATAAACGTTCTTCTTGCTTAAGAAAAGTATTTATTTTATAAATTAGATATTTAATCTAGGTTAAAGTCCCTTTGCTCCGATCGCGACGAGTACTTGGCGAGAGGAGTCGAGACGTCAGCAGTGTAAATAATGTACTGGGTAGAGAGCTGAAAAAAATCACCATGTATGAGGGAAAATGTGTACAATTGAGTAAAAACGTAATGAAGAAGAAGTGCATTTGATGTGACATCGGAGCAAAGTTAGATGGGAGGATCCGTGACCGTTTGCGAGCTGATCGGGGAATGTTCGTATGGGGTAAAAAAGGAGCGATACTCGCCCGTGCTAGGTTATGGAGACAGACAGCATAAAATCGGGGGCTAGCGAACATAGCCACAGTCAACACAGTCGTAGTTCGCAGAAGCACAATCGTTCCCACAACAATAAACTGCAGAATCACAGGCAACATTCCCATCGAAGTTCTCGGTAAGATTACATTTTTTTCGTTTTATTTCAATGCCGAAGAAGGAGACCCTTGTCAAGCCTTTTTTCGTTTCTCAGGAGTAGCAAAAGTCAGAGAAGCAAGGAGAGACGCGAGCTTGGCTCCAACGAAATGGCACCGTTTCAAACAACCGTAACAGTCAGAACGAATAGCGTGGAGAACATTGGTCAGGAGGTGATAGAAGTACAAATACTGCCCCAGGATGAGAACTGGGGTGAAAATACGACTGCCGTTACCGGCAACACTTCGGAGCGTTCAGAATCCACGGAGGATGTCAGTCATTGGCCCAGCGAAGCCGACGGGGCCTTCAACTTTGGCTGTAATCGATACATCGGGTCGATAATCGCCGTAGCTCTGGGAGCCAGTGCTTTTCTTAGTCCTATAACAATGGTCATCTTGCCCAAACTGGGATTTTTCCCAGACTCCTCGGCTGTACTTACGATGCAGCAAAAACTTCAACTGCAATCGTGCAATGCAGAATGCAAGGGCCAGCTTCTGGGATTGGCGTTCAAAATCATGCTCTTGGCCATAGGAAGCTGGGCTGTTTTTCTCAGGCCTCAAAATGCTACAATGCCGCGCATTTATTTATTCAGAGCCGGCGTACTTTTATTAACGACCCTCTGCTTGTGCACCTACTGGCTTTTTTACGTGGTTCAAGTAAGATTTCAGCAGAAAAAGTATCCTGTTGATTGAAGAAAAAATTAGCAAAAGACTTATGAACACACCAATTGTTTGTTTAGGTAACAGAGAGTGCAAAGACCACAGCTAATGGCGAAATAACTGAGTACAAAAATTTAGTAAACTATGCTGGCACCTTTGCTGATACCCTGCTGTTTATTCATTATATCGCTGTCCTCTTGATGGAGATTCGTCACATGCAGCCAACGTTCTACCTCAAGGTAATTTTGTCGACGACGTATAAATTACAAACATCATGATGGAAACTTTAACGAAAAAAAAAATGTTCCAGATTGTGAGATCTCCCGACGGTGAATCGAGATCCTACGCGATCGGTCAGCTCTCGATTCAACGGGCAGCGGTCTGGGTGTTGGAGAGATATTACACGGAATTTTCAATTTATAATCCGTACCTCGATCGACTCCCGGTCTCGAAGTCTGGAAGAAAAACATCGAGTTTCAAGTTCTACGACGTCGATGGCTCGGTAAGTACGGTTAACCAGCAACGAAGCGGCGGGGACAGAGCGGTACTGGCAGCTCAGGCGCGTCGCAGGGATTCCAGTCACAACGAGCGATTTTACGAGGAGCATGATTACGAGAGGAGAGTGAGGAAACGACGAGCTCGCTTGATAACAGCGGCCGAGGAGGCATTCGCCCATATAAAGAGACTTCATTCCGAGGCGGAATTGGCACCGAATCCCGGGCCCATGAATCCGATGGAAGCCGCTCAGGCTGTTTTTCCATCGATGGCGCGCGCTCTCCAAAAATATCTCCGAGTAACGAGACAGCAGCCGCGACACTCGGTCGAATCGATTCTCGGACGCTTGGCCCGCTGTCTAGCCCAGGATGCCGCGCCTCGAGCGTTCTTAGAACCATTTTTCACCTGCAGTCCCGTACTATCCAACGAGAAAGAGCGCCAGAGACGCTCCCATCATTGGGCACTCGTCTGCGAGGGTGAACTTCCGTCTCGCACCCTCGCCCCTGGCTGCGAATTTCAGCTGCGACAGGGCGAGGTCGCTCTTCTCTGCACGGCTCACCGCCTGCCCCACTTCAATCTCACCGAGCAGCTGGCTCATCCGAAATCAAACAAATTCTTACTCAGGCTCAACTCGGAGACGTCGGTATAACGTTCAATGACCGATAAGACGTTGATTTTTAACGAAAATTGACTCATACCCGAAATATTTTTACGCCGAGCTCATTCGTGCGAGCTACCGATACATGTCCATTCCACGCGTATTTTATATTTGACATGACATATCCATAGATTTATCGCGAGTTACGTACTCTCTTTTACGAAGTTGCACAAACCGTATTGCCTCAAGCGACAAGTCAAGTACTTGGGACGCTCGGAATAATGTATTTTTTATTGCGAAGCTTTGCGACCTTCGTCAGCCTCGAGGGTCTGTAATATTGTGAAATTTTTAACGTTTTCAGATGTATTTTAAGAATGCACAAAGGCAGCTATTTTTGGTTGGGATTGATAGCAGACTGTAAACGATACTCAATACCGGTAAGATAATGAATAGCAGAGAACAATTTTTTTATAAGCAATTGCCAAACGATTTTGGAAAAAGTAATAAGTGGCCTTAAGGGCATTTTTTTATCGGACAAACTACGCATTTCCCCAAATACGTGAGGAAAAACATTTTCATTTCGTATCTCGAAATAATTAACTGTGAAGCACAAATAATCTACATTACGATGTAGAAAAATGTTTATTGCTCCAAAAAATATGAGGTTTTATCGAGTTAAATTCCCAACTGGGGAGATAAGAAACGATAAGGAGCGTGTTGGGAGGTTTCCTCGCCAAGTACTTAAAAATAAACCATCCCAGTGTATCATTAAATTAGGCTTTGTTCTTTCAATCTCGTAGGAGATGATTCGAGAGAGAAATACAATCAAGGAATAGAAACATGTATGTTTCATGCGTGAACAATGTACGTACTTCATAGGTAGGATATCTATGTACTTTTAGCTTTATGTATTTACAAATATCGAGGAAAACGACCAGGCTTTTCGTCGTTTATTCACGCTTCACGTCGCCAAATGAATCTTGCCCACGCCCATTGAGCATGGTCGTTCTCTCCGTCGATCATTTACAGATGCAACGATATCATGACACTAAAAATCATTTTTTTTTTCGACTTTAATTCCCACGAAGATGTTCGAATGCATATTTTTACCGTATGCAAAAAACTATTTTTATCAAGTTGCCATTTGTCGTCAGAAGAAGAAAATTTGATAAAAGATTTTTGAAAAATCTCATTCATTCATTATCATGAAAAAATATATATATATGAGAAGTTGAATACTTTTTTCGAAGACTGCCAAGAACATAATTGTAAGTAACAAATGAACGAGTAAAATGTTGAGAGTGAGTATTAAAAAAAAAAGAATGAATATAGGAGACGAATGGCGACGAGTTTGCGTTCAAACGATAATAATGAATAATGTCGCATTTGTACGAAGTATTTTAAAGAAAATGAAAAGTACGAGAGCCTAGGTGAATCTTTCTTAAATCTAGTTATTGTATTAACGCAATTATGACTGATTTTGCGTCTGTGAACAGCGATGTAATTCCATATCTATTAATTTTCAATACTCCTTCGAATCAGTGTACAACATTTTTTAACTTGGAGAGTGAAACCGTAAAATAAAAAAATGCGAAAAAAATCATCTTTATTCTCCCTCTTCCTAACTAAAATAGGCATAAATAGGATGATTTAATTAAATACGCACAATTGTTTGACGAGTTCTTTTAATTTCGAAACAGATTATTTTTTTATGAAAAATTGGTCACTGAATTTTTTGAGAGCAATATTAGTACACTGTGGATATAATCGAATTCAAATATCATGCTTATTCACATATCGTTAGTTCAACATGCTTTAAATATATTTTACAATCAAGTTTATATTTAGACCCTTCACATCGAGATTTTTCTTATTACATTAGTCTAAAAATAACAACTAATAAAAGAAATGCAATTTTATTTGAGTAGATTTACCAATACACTGTTTAATATTGAGCTCTTAATCTCACATCTTTATTATTTTTAATTAAATCACGACTTGCTTTTATTTTAAAGACGAATATATACATTGACACTTGCATACAACCATATGTATACACATGTACACACGAGCATACTCGCATTCAGCCGAGCATTTTGCCAACTAGACGTGCTCGGTCTTTTTTTATGAACGTTTGTAGCATTGAGATTTCTATCAATTATTCATTTACATTTTGGACAGTATTTACGAATTTTTCACAAAATTGGGCAATTCCCAAAGAACAAAATGTCCATTAAAAAAAGCGAGTACCACATCTCTTTCCTAGGATCATAAAATTTTTGTAAAATACTTAACGATTTCGGTGAACCTCAGTCAATTTTCGGAAATAAAACTACATTTCTCGATCAGACTATCACCCAAGTAAAAACAATTGGCTATAATTTTTTTTTTATAAAGACAATTTATCGCTCAAGTCACGCGTTACTCTGGTGTTTGCTTATCAGATCTACCAATCTCACTACAAACTCGTTCTAAAGTTATAATTTTTAAACGTTATTGTGCCGAAGCCTCGAGGGGCGAACTTTTGGCCTTGCGTAAGAAAAGTATTTCGTTATTAAATATTCGTATTTCGAAAGCTAATGCACAAAAAGTATTGTTCGCGCATCACGTGTCAAACTTAAATTCTAAAGCAAGATAAAGTCGTGTCGTCACGATAAAAAAGAAAATCGATTTTTTTTCTCGGTCGAAATGCTTCGTAAAGTCAATTCAAAAAATTCATAAAATGCAATCGAACGAGAGGAAGAATTTTCAGTAATTGGGAATGAGTATTGGCATTGTACAAAAAAAATTCATTCGTGCAAAGAAACCGGTGTAACACAACTTGGTACGATGTAAGGTTGTGTGAGCTGGCATGGTTTCTTTACACACGCATATAAACTCACGTAGCCTTAATGCTTGTTAAATTTAACAGTAAAATTTTATATAATGGTAATCTCATTTGTCGGAATTATTTTTAAAATCAGATAAGGTAGAAAGACGGCATCCATCGGTCTACGATTCTGGCAGTAATTGTGTTGCACTCGTACAATTGCTAACGCTTCGTCAATGTGACGTAGATGGCCCAACAAACGAAAGTACCAATAATATTCGTAATACCTAATGAAATTGTAATTATAAAATATACTATCCGCTGGGGCTTCGATGTTATATCGGTTATACGTCCCTATTATCGATACTTTGAATAAAAACATAAATTAGAGTCGCGCGAATCGTTCGTTATGAGTATAGAAATCTGAATTTGTTCGTTTATTCGCTGAACGGATAGATTTTGTTTTGTTCTAGACCTCGAGAAGAAAAAAAAAATTTGACAGACGAGCTTTCGAGGGTCTCGAGAACTTGTAACAAATTTTCACCAATAATCGATTATTTCTTCGAATCTCTCATGTCCTCGCCGATATCTCAACCACATTTTTCCTTCTTCTCTCTTAAGTCTATCTTTTCAGTCTCTACGATCTTGGTCTCTAATACACTTATTATAATCCGTGGCACACCTTGGAACTCAAAAATAAATTCATACGTATTCTCCCTTCATTCCAGATTTCGTATTATTCGTTAGCCGCCTCTTATAACTGCGGGTAAAGGTGTGGTTTGCTGCGCTGCTCAACGCGGCTTTCGTGCATGCCACGGTACTCGTCTCCTAATCTCTGACCCTAAAATTTATTCACTCACGTTTACTTGATAATAAAATTGACAATTTCAGCACTTTTTTCCACTTGTCACTTATTTTATCAATCTCTTCAATTAATTTTAAATTACGAGTGATTTTTTAATTATTAATCAATAATTTATAAATTTGTTAATTAACGTCGAATCTTTGGAGTTATTTTTGGAAACATTAATTGCATGTTGACGAGGCGACTGTCTTAAAAATTTTTTAACATGCGCATTTACCATTTCAATAATTATTATCCGAAAATGAAGTATCTTACCCAGGCCCTGGAAAATAATACGGCGGTGGGCGTTCGTACTCTCTGCTTAACGGTAGAGCTCCAGCTGGAGGGACATACCTGGGTGGTCTTCCTCCGTTGGGATAATCCCAATTTCTGTAGAGGAAAAAAAAATTATTTTTAGATTTCTAATGATACGCATGAAAAGCGTAAAGACGGGACTAAAAATAAATTACTTGGGTGCGAGGTCTGAGTATCTTGAATCATGATGCGATGAGCCTTGGTACGCTTCGGCTCTCCTCTCGGTACCGCTGTAAGCAGCGACGGGCCCTTCGCAATTTTCCTCGTACGTCTGGGCGTATTCCCTCGTCGAGTACTTCTTGTCATGGACACTGAAAATACAGAAAATTTGTAATCACCGTTAAAAAAATTGTGAAATACTGAGCTTGCGTGCATCGTCGTATAATTATAATAATGGCATGCGTTGATCGACGTCGTATGTCGCAAATTCCTATAATTATAATATCTATCCTAATCCCAAACTTTCCATCGTTCTGTACATGTTTACCTTACCTAATAAATAGGGGGAATTTTTTAATCGGTCCAGGTTTTCGGTTCTTATAAGCGTGTGCTGTGATTATGAAACATATGATGGACATTTGTGCGTTCGCGTGACAACCTCTCGTAGTATTTTTATTGTGCAAAAGAGAGAGAGAGAGAGAAATAAATTTATTGATCCGTACCAAATCTGGCAAGATATGCTTGAGGCGAATTTTCATGCAGTTTTCTCTTTGTGGACTTCGAGTCATGCTAAATCCTCTTTAAATTCATGAACAATACTCACTGAGCAAGAGATATGTTATCCCTGTCTGCATACGCGTCATACAAATATTCACTGAAATTTATCACATTTGATGAATCTCTAGGCGCTTTCTAATGCCTGTCGTTTTTACATTAAATATCGCGATTTTGTTTTTTGTGGAAGGGGATACTTTCGGATTCGTTTGCTCTTCGATTCCCTGGCAGTGAATAAATCTTTTAAAGGGTACAATACTTACGACTCGACGAGCGGTCCGGGATACGGGTCAGACTTTTGATAGAGCGATCCCAATTTAACGCAGAGCACTATCGTTGGCAAAAAGAGAATCAAGCACCATCCCACGCTCGCCCAAAATCCATTCTAAAATACGAAAACAAATATTTCAATTTATTCGATGAATAATATCGATAAATGGATCAATTTTCTCGTCGTACTTACAAACGGATCCAAGACTTTTTTACAGCCCGAAACGAGCGTCGCATTGTACGCGTTTGAAACGGGACCACACCTTCCAATATGATCTCGCGTGCTGGTTATCAAATGTTCTAAGAAATCGTCGACTCGTTGAATCAGAGCATCTCCGAATTTAGTTGCGAGCTGTCGATTTAACAATTTTTTTTAAATGTAACTTTAATTCAATTTTGGAATGTGAATGTGAAAAATATGTGCAAAGTCTTACGTGTTGGACATATTCCGGACCAGCCTCATTGAGGAATTGCTGAGCTGTCATGACCTCCTTCACCAAACTGTGAATCGCCTCCGACATCGAGCCGTGGTTAAATTTGATATGCTCCTGAAGCGTCAATGCGCTGTTGCTCAACTGCTCGCTGAGGGCAGCCATTGGCATAACTAAATCGACGTGATAATGCTCGAGATCGAGAGTTATCTTTTGGAGACTATTTTTGATCGAATCCTGATCATTGGGAAGCTTGTTCGATATTTCGTCGAGTCTCTCGGCGAGATTGTGAAGATTCACGTTCGTTATGTTTTCTTTCATAAGCTCGGCGTATTGATAAAATTTAATATCGCTCAGGCCGCTCTGCGCCAAATCGTTGAGCTTTATCATCGCGCTCTCACTGAGTATCACGACTCCGGGCGACAAATTGATCATTTTTTTCAATTGATCGATCGTGCTGCTAATGGCGTATCTATCGGCGTATTTCCGTAAAGCTTCCAAATCCATTATGTATTCCAACTTCAATACTTTATAGAGAGTCTGATTGGCATGGCAAGCACTGCGAGAAAAAAAAATTATCATTTTTATTATCGGACGAAGCTAATTTCGCGGTATATAAATTTGTGCAAAGTACTAACGTTACTATCCAATTTAAATTGATATCAGCTTCGGGAATATCTGGATACAGCGCCTTTTTTATTTGCACCGTGTCCTCCAGTAAAGAGAACATACGATTGTCTCTCGGATTTTTCAAAGGCTCGCAGATTCCTCTTTGTGTTACCACCCCCGTGATCATGTGACTTACCGTCACTATCATTAGAATACTCGTAAAGAGAAATATTATCCAGACAGCCCTGCAAATTGAAACAAAGTCGTGTACGTTCTTTTCGGCGTAATATAATCATTGAATTTATGTGAAAAACTTACATCATGAGAAATCGAGCACCGGCACCCTTGTTGCAACAATCGTCGCCATAGCCATCGGGACGTTTACCGCAAATGCCACACAAGAGGCCAAAAGTCAAACACATGAGGACGGTCAGCAAAACTCCGGACACGGCGAGACCAAGATAATACCTGAAGAAACATTATTGATTTGATAAGAAAAAAAAGTTTGCGAATTTGATACAGTTCAACAAATATAAATTTACCTGTATACAGAATACTCGTCGATGTACTCCTTGGCACCCTTGAGATGATATCTGTAGATTTTTCTGATTTCAGGAATAATTCTGTCAATGAGCGACGTGATATTTGATGCGGCTTTCGCCAAGGAGTTTCCAGCTTTTGATATGCTGGCACTGACAACAGGGATTGTCTGATTAACGCCGCGTTGAATATCCTTCTGAATCCTGAGAAATGCTTCTCTGCCCTGGCTCACTTCTGCGACGATGTCACCTTCCATCAATACCGTGATGTTATGCAACGAAGGTGCAACGTCGGGTAACTGCAACGTAGAAGAAAGAGCACAAATGGAGCAACTTTCTATTTATTTCTTATTCTTTTTTATACAAATTTTCTCAACATATGAAAATACCTTTGGAAAGTATCGATCCATGTACTGCATAGAACGATAATTAATTGTTTAATTACAATTATCGTAATTGTGGGATAAACGAAAAATTGGACGAAATATTACCTTGTCGAACTCGACTTGCACGGACATCTGATTTATTTTGTAATCCTGCAGAACGTCTTTGCACGTGTGCTCGGTGCATGCCGTCAGCGTGTGGAGCAGGTCTTTCTTTACGCCGCGAACAACTGCAACAGGAATAACGAGAGTGCAGTTAAGAATAAATATTTGAATCGTTGATGCAGTTATTGGAACCAATTTTACCGATATCGAGTTGACCAGCGAGATTTCTAAGCTCGATGGTGATTTTAATCATTGTTTGCAGATATTCGCGAATCGTGTCGAGACCCGATACTATTTCGTTCAAATTCGTCAAAGAAACAGCGTGAGAGTGTATCGCTAGTTCCTCGGTAACGATTTTCCCGCTCGCTTGGAGGATATTGTTCAGAGTAACTTCGAGCTCGCCGTAATTCGTTTTCAGCAGATTGTCGATTTCCATCTTGGTTGTTGACATGTAAAGCTCGACATCCTGCAAGCTCGTTTTCGTCTCGTCCGGGAATCGTTCTATGCCGTTTTGCATGTACTCGTTAGTCACGAATGCGCAAACAACGCCAAAGCTGAGAAAAATAAATTTTTAAAAATATTTTTATAAATAAACATGACAGTCGTTTTTCTCGTTGAAACGTGAAGAAAGAAAAAATGCTCACAGGATAATCGTCGCGACGCATATTAGGAGAATACTGAGCATGATTTTCCTGCAATGATCGTGTTTCTTGTCAAAGGGCTGACTCCGGGCACCGCAGTGGCCTGCACATCGGCAGCAGCAAAAAAATAATCCTACGCACGGCAGGATAACTGCTATCAGGAGACCGGCTATCGCAAGAAGAGATAAACCGGCGTAGTGGGTGACTATTATTTGCCATTCTTCTACAGGATCAGCAAATTTAAATTGACCATTTCGTACGGTAATTAAGCCTGAAAAAGAAATTAAAAAATCTTATTTTCATCAACTTTACACATCGTTCTTTTTTTTTTCATTCAAAGAGAGCAATTGAGCTTTTGCTCCAAAATGTAAATTAACACGTTTGCTGCTCCACTGCCACACTTTTGAGTCAGCAGATTATTTGGATCGGTGATATCTTTCGCGGAATATAAAAATGAGAGTGAAATGCACGTTCGACGATAGCTCTTATCATAGATCACGATTATGACACGTATGACATCGCTCAACGATCCAGGAAGGATATTAATCTCGATTAAAAAAACTTGTACGTATAAAAGACGCGACGTTTGCTTAGCAACAAACACACACACGATGGCAGAGACAGGAAGAAAGCACTTGTTTATCCGTCGGAGATAATGCATTATCTGAGAACTGAAATTTCGGAGAAGATCGAGCGTCGCTATCGGGACGGAAGTCGAGCGATGAGGAAAAAAAAAGTGAGAGGAACGACATTCAACACTACGACGGCCCTGTTTACTAACAACGGTACACACAGCCATTTTACAAACTCGGAACGTCCCTTCGGCACTCGTACACTTGTTCAGGGCGTTTCCTAGGCTACGATTAATTATCCGCAATTCGCGGTGAATCGCCCCAGGCTTGTAACAGAAACGGTTGTTTCCGATTTGTTAAAGAGCGAGATAAAAAGGCACTCACCCTCGGGAAATGCCTGTTTGGATTGCACCAAATCGATAAATTTGTTCGTAACGTTGTACAGCTGTCCCATTCCCTTTGGATTGAACTTGGTCGTTGCATTGTAGGGAACTCTCGAGGTATTTAGCATCGTGAAATTAACGGCCTGCGAGGCCATAACATCCTGCAATTGGCGGTCCAGGTTCTCACTTATGGCTCGCATCCATGTGGCGAAATTGCCACCACCATTATCGAGTTCCTGTCCCCGAACGAGTGCACTTTTTTCGGCGATCGTGACGCTCAGAGCGAGACATATTGTCCAGACTTTCAGAGCGTCCGATTTCCCTCGCGGAAGCATTTTTTCTCGTTCCAATTATTACGGGTTATCGTGACAAACGTTCGGGAATATCCGCGCGGACGCGCCGACCGTCCGACTCCCGTCAATCAGCGATCGAACAATGACTGCCGTATGACTAACCAGAGAACCCGCGCTCGACCTGCATCGTTCGAGTTATCCCCACTCCCGACGTTTTTACCCTCCACCGCGTACACTTGTGCCTCTCAGCAGCACATAGCCGGGAAACTGCAATCAACTGCGAGTGGGACGAAAATTTATTCTTTTTTTATTTTTCGGAGCGCAATTGTTACCGCCAGACCGCCGGTCATTTTACTGCTCGACGAAATAACCGTCAATAACCTAGTTAACGATTTATCGCGCTTGCTACAAAGTACAGACATTTTTGTAAGGAATATTGTCATGAAAAGCATTCGTTTTATTTTTTTAATTTGGAGCTCGTTGTCGAGGATTTATGAAAAGTAATGGAGCATTCCTCCAGAGATAAGGAAGAACTGCAATCAGCTGTGCGTGACTCTGTCGGTGAAAAAGGAACGCGAAAGGTCAGGGGGAGGGAGGGAATAGGGCTACTGGCGGCCGGTCACCGTAATGTGGCGTCTCCTTGTGGCAGCGAGGGTCAGATCCTCGGAGACTCGGAGCTCGATTTCAACACTTCGGTCTTCAGTTCAGTAGCCTGGCTGTCTTCGTACGAGGTGGATGGTGTCGGCCGCGAACGGCTCGCAGTTCCGTTCGTCGTCGACGGAACCCGACCTACAAAATATCCTCAAATTTTAATACACTAAAACAAATATCCACGTATATTCTTGTCGATTATCCGAAAAAAATAAAGCTGCAGTGCCCGTAGAATTGTTATGAGGAAGAATCAAGAAAATGATCGCGTTGACATTGTATTTCGCGCAGGTTAATCCACATTTTTCGGAAACTCAGTGATAAATCGCTAAATAGTGAAAAACACGCGATTTTCCGATTCTATTTACACCGAGATGAAGGTTATCGAATCCCGAGTGTCAACGCTGTACTGAGTGCGCGTGTGTATTCTTTGTGCCGACAAAATTTTAGCCCGGACACAGGGATCGGATCGAATGCAGAGAATTCCGGACCAACGCTCGTAGTGAGTTGAAATTTTTTGAAACGACGATTATCGTCGAAACGCTAGTCAAAAAGAAACTCGGACAATGGAAAAATGACAGCGGCGTGCTGAAATAAACATGCGAATGGGTCGGTTCGTTAGCGAACTATGTTTCTGTGCGTATGAATAACCGCGTCCCATTATGTAACGAGAGAAAAGAGATTTCTCCGGAAAGACAGCGCTGATTCTCTTCTCTTTCATTTTTCTCTCTCTCTCTCCCTTTATCTGTCTCCGTCTACTCATTTTTTCGTAAATTCTTTTGTGCCGCTCTCCTGGCTCCATCACAATGGTTGCTACCGAATGTTTACGTCCTCGTATTAGGGACTTCCTGCTTAGCGACTCCGTGACCGTAACCATGCAAAACACTCCCCCGTGAATTCAGTTCCTCATTGTTTTTCCCAAAAAAACACTCGCGTACTTCTTTCGAAGCCTCGATAAAAATCCGATACGAAACAATCGATGAAGAGCAAAAAAAAAGAAAAGCGAAGCTCGACCGAAGAAAGAGGCATTGTGCAACATTTCTTTTTATGCTATTTCTCACGGGGAATCGAGCGAGAGAAAAAATTGGATCGGTTATCCGCGCGCTGTGAGAAAAAAAATTACGTCAGAGAGAAAATTCATAAGCGACATCGCGTGCAAAGCTATACGCGTAATTGATTTTTTTAGACGCATTCTCGCTGTCGGGATTTTAATCGTGTTTCTTTTTTCGGAGCGATCGGGGTTCGCGCGCCGAGCGAGATTAGGGCCGGCGTGTCCTCGGCGCGTTCGTATACGTATCCACGAACGTCGAAGCCAAATGTCGCAACGATTGTTCGTTTTAACTTGAAATAGCACGCGCACCGGCCGAATCCGAAAGACGGCGAGGAGAGCACCGTTAGCGAGGAATAAAAAAAGAGAGGAAATTGAAGAAAAACCAGAGTGTGCTCGTGGTTCTGGTGCATACGTGCTCCGGCTCGTGCTCTCGCTCCCTTTCCCTCCCCGCGCGACCGTCCGAGCCAATTAATGTCGAGGTTCTTTATGGGAAATGAAGAAATAAACTGCCAGCCCGCGTGAAGATACATTTTCTCGGCGAATTTTCCACTCGTCACGCCCGCGAAACGAAATTTCTTTAGACGCAACAATTTATTCTAATACGCGTAAAAAAAATAACTCGATTCGATAAATTCTATTTTTATATACACGGGGAGAAAAAGATTATTACGTTGACACCTGTTACTCATCGCATGTTTGTTTTGATAAGCGGTGGGATTTACTTCTTATCCGCGAAATCATAATCGCGATAAGACGATTACTCACGCCGAAATTATTTCACTGACTCGCTTACGCTACTTATTTTTTTTCCTCGTGTCTGCCGTGCACGCGCGTTTGCCGAAAAATTTATTTTCGGCGGAAATTTATGAAGTTTACAATGTGTCCCGCTCGAGTAAACAAGAAATATTCGTGAATAATATAAATCATGTTCAATCATTTACCCGGCAGTACATTCATTTCTCGTTCGTCGAGTAAATAATTTCGAGTTTCGTGACGTTGAAATTTCCATTTGTCACGTAAAACACGCTTCGTTTCATACTCGTTATCAGGAGCGTTATCGAGCGTAATTTCCACAACAAACCGAACTGGAAGGAATTACTCAATTATGAAAAAGCAACAAAAGAACGTTGAAAAGTGATGCGAGTGAAACAAAAATACGTCTGGCGAGGAAGGGGGAGAAAAATGGAAATTTGTCTCGTCGACGAGAAACGACGAGGCGGCCAAGGAAAAAAGATTACGAAGCGATCGGTAGCCGCATAAATATTGCGAATAATCGAGCTAACAGGTTGGACCGCGAGTCTCGTATAGTCGATTAATAATTTGCCTCGGTCGAGAGCGTCGCCCGTCGCGAAATAAAAGCGAGCGAAAAAAAGTTGTGGAGAAGGACGGCGGGAGAGGGGAGCGACGAGGAGAGGAGAATAAGACGAAGAAGAAGAAGAGAAGATGAAGAGTCTCGACTCTGTTCACCCTTTGGATGCGAACAGACAGAAAAGATGCGTCGAGGAGCGAAAACGTTAAAGATGAGTTTCTGCCTGGCAACGAGATCATTGCGCTCCGCGGCTCGACTCTCGGCTGACGCCGTCGTCGACGACGGGCGAACAGCTGATCGCGCCGATGCGCGCTTTCCGCTCTCGGTTCGCATCGCCATATGCACTCGCTTCTCGCGCCGTTTTTTATCCTCTCTCGCTGCCTCACCATGTTGCTTTTTTTTCCACTCTTTCTCCACATCGTGTTTTTTTCCCCTCTATCTTCTACACCGCGATAAAAAAATCTCTTTCCAGACTCGCGTGACAGCGCTAAAATTACGATGATTCGTCAGACTTCATCATTTTTTTTCTCCCCTCCCGCGCCCTACCCGCGCTTTTTCCGAGAAAGAGATTTTTTCTCTCTCGATCAAAGGGAACGTTCTCTCGAATTATTTCTCACAGTGGCTCTCGGAATATATTCTCTCTCTGTTTTTATCAAATGGCCTTTTTGACGAAACTCTCTTTGTAAATAAAATACGTGTACTTTTATACTCTTGTATTTTTTACAATAATATTTACTTTTCTTGAAAGTGTCAAGAAGAGATGAAATCTTTTTTTTTCTATCTCGAAGCCTTGTTTATGAATTCATTAATTTCTCGAGCCGTGATCTCACGCGCGTGACAATAACAAGGATATCTTTTGGCAAACCACGCGCTGAATAATGCTCGAATCTCGAAATAATACGCCCCGAGACACAAAATTATTCACGCTTCATCTCTGCTCCCCCTCACCACGTCTCTCTCGACCCTTTATTCCTGAAATAGATTTTCATTTGTTTGGACGATTCCAAGCCTTTCCAGACCACGCGAGATTCGCCTCTCTTTAAGGAATACGTCTGGCCAAGAAAAATCAACTTTGGTCGTTCGACTTGCTACATTGAGTACAGACGAATGCTTTATTGGCTTGTTTTCGAAATTTCGTCAAACACAGACGACGTAAAAGAACTAAAAATTGTACGTCGCCACACAAATCGTGCTTTTTTACTACAAATGCCTGTCACTTGGAAATAAATATGTTTCTCGTGACTTCGAGTCGTCCACGATTACTTTTTTAGTTTTTAATCTTCAATTTTTCGTAATTTCATCGTTTCTTATGAATTTGTCACAATAAAACTGATGATAAAATCAATAACGTCCATTTTTTAGACCATAGTCTGAAAGTGCGAATAATCTTCCACAAATTTTATGAAAATTTTATTTTATTCAAAGGCATATAGTTAATTGAATTATTTTTGAAATTTTAACAAAATCATTTATTTCGTTTTTTAATCAAAAAATTACTAAAGTTAATAGTGTACTTATCCAACTTATGATATGAAAAATAAAAAATTTTATAGATTAAACTGAATAAATGTAAAAATCGATAAAATGTACTTTAGCAGTTAATTGAAGAGTTCATTACAAAATACTCTGTCTCCTTGACGAATATCATAAAAAGTGACGTCTTGAGAGCCACTCTCCTTTCAATTATCTTTCCTCGATACATTGTAATCGTTCCTCGCGGATTTGACACATCACGAACAATGATAAAATCGAAGCGCATGATTTTTTTTTTTTACACGAATGACAGAAGTTGCGTTTATTTTTTATTCAATCATACATTGAGCTCCAAAAAAATAATATAATTCCATTTCCGTAACAGTGCAAAGAAAAAGAAACGAAAAAACACCGAATCTTGAAATTGTCATTGAAAAATTGAAATTAACGAAATTTCTTACCATTTTTTATAAAAAATAAAATCTTTTGGTGAATATTTCGGCGAATAAAATGTGCCAATAGCTGTGCTGCTGATTTCGGGGTGGAAGTTCTCGCGGACATGCGCGCAGAGTCGAGTCGATAGGAAAAGCCCGGAGATCGCGTATTCTCCAGTGTATATTGTCATTACTCTTCCAGATTTCGAATTATTATCTTTCCCACTTTGTTTCATATTTTCGAGGAGTTCGTGTCGGCTCCCGAGTTTCACGAGGGGGGGGGAACAAAAAAAACTACATATATTATTTTTCCCGACGACGAATTTCGCCTTATTTATCTTTCTCCCCTTCGGTCTCGTCTCTCGCAATCTCTCTTTCCCTCTTGATCCAATTGAAATGGACCGAGTTAAGAAACGCTTCCACAGACACGAATCGAGCTTAATTTGTATACAAGGGACATTTCGTTCGAAATAAATGACTGTCGCTTTTAAAATGTGCGCTGAATCTCACACATGCTCGTTCTGGATCGTTGCGTCACGTTAAAAATGATTTTTCGAGTTTTTTGGGCTGATGAATATTGCATAGAGATTTTATTGTCGGGAATTATTTGACATTTAATTTTAAACGGAACGACCCGTATGTAGCGTCTTTTGGGTCACGTACACACGCTCTGGAATCACACGCGCCCGATACGGATATTAACGTATATTCGTGTGTGCGCGCGCGTTATCTTCGTCGAGGCTTGATACGTGTTCTCGGGTTCCCGGGAGTCCTCGGACAACGGGATATTATGCATGTGCTTCGTCGCCGTTGTTGCGTTTCCATCCAGGGCTCGAGCGATCGACGAGAGCATTTTTTTTTCTAAATTTTCATCAGGAATATGCAATATTCACCGACCAATTTTCACGTGAATACCAAGAAAAATTAATTTTTTTTGACTCAACCAAATTCAATTAAAATTAACTAAATCGACAATCACGACGATTAATTCATAAAAATTATTTTCTTGTTTTAGATATTAAAATATTTAATTATATAGTTATGTACGTTTCAAACATTCTAAGAAAGGTAAGAAATTTTGATCGTCTATAGATTCGAAGATAGCTTAAATTTTCTGCAAAATAGTATACAAAAGATAAAAAAAATGGATTACATTTATCCGTATACTGCTCGGCATGATCAATGTTCGTTTTTTCGTCATTTTCATTCCTTACGATGTCAAATCTGAGAAATATCAAGTGTTTTCAAGCTATTTAATTATTTAAATATATTTTTAGAACTCGATCGTACCGAGACAACTACCTTGAAAAATGTAATCCACACGACGATGCCGGACGAGAGCGAGCGGAGATGACTTTTACGGAATGAAAAGTCGATAGGCTTTGATCGGTGACACGTTCCGCTCGCAAAATTTAGCGACTTCGTTTTATTTCTTTTTCTTATCGATCTCATCGTTCCCCTGGAAAAAAAACTTGTATCCGTGTGCGCTCGGCTCTTTCACGTGTGCTCGTGTGTAATTGACGGATGGTGGCTGCGCTCACGAAGAATTAATGCCTGGCTTGGCACGTGTTCATTCCGACCCTGCTTTATCGCTCTATACATCGTTATTATTATACTATACAGAATGGCATCCGGAGCAAGGGCGTAAGAAGTAAAGGTTGAATCTTCCTCGATAAGGGCCCCATAAAAAGTTGCGGGATCGATGAGTGCGAGACCCACACTGATTTTTCCAAATAAAAAAAAAATAACAGATGAAAAAAGAGACAAAAACCTCATGGGGAGGATTTTATACACGAAAAATTATTACGTTCTCTCGTTATGTGTAGTCACCGTTCGGAAATTTTTACAATTTTTCAATTAAAAACGTAGCAAACTTTCATCATTTTTATAAACAATATTACTATGTGAAATTTTTTATTTATTTATATATACTAGCAGGCTTCGCGACCTCGCGGTAATAGAAAAACTGATCTAAAATCCAGTTTATTGGTTTATTCAATATGAATTCTTCAATTTCGCACCAAATGATTGTCATTTTCGTTATCTACAGGAAATTTCCGATCGAATAGGCTCTTAAAATCGAACAAAAAAAATTTCAAATAATTTGGTGAGTCACACTGGGTCTCGTGGACCCATGAAAATTTCAATTAGCAATATATTTCCTTTTTCTTGACGAAATGAACTTTATAAAGTATGATTTTTAAAGATTTTTACAAAACTAAGCGAATGGCGTTGGAATCACGTTAATTCAGCAATTTTTTAAAAAGTTATCACTCCTTGAATATTTTTGAAAAAATGGAAAAAATATACCTTAAAAAATTCGCAAAATTTTTCGAATTTTTTAATTTCGATTTTAGGACCTTATTCGATCGGAAATTTCCTGTAAATAACGAAAATGCTACTTATTCGAGGAAGAAATTCATATTGAAAAATTCAAAAAACGATCCAAAAATCGGTTTTTTGGCTTAATTCGTTGACAAAATCACTGTCACTGATGAAATCACCTTTATCAGGAGTGATTTTTAAAGATTTTTGCAAAATAAAAAGAATTTTTGCAAATAAAAAGAACATTCCTTTTTTTTA
This sequence comes from Cremastinae sp. A BG-2022a, assembly GCA_030522545.1. Taxonomy (NCBI): domain Eukaryota; kingdom Metazoa; phylum Arthropoda; class Insecta; order Hymenoptera; family Ichneumonidae; species Cremastinae sp. A BG-2022a. The sequence goes on along the minus strand of JAPYYW010000076.1, from coordinate 12,973 downwards.
AGCAAAAAAGAGGTAGACGAATTTACAAATAACGACATATCATATTACGACAAAAAAGTAAAATTACATGTTAAATTAGTGTAAATATAAATTATTGTAAATATAATTGTCGTAGATATAAACGAATTAAAGTATTAAATTATTCTCTACGTGAGAATTTGATACGAGAAATTTTATTTTTATTTTCTAAACGTTTTGACATTCAACACCGGAAATAAAAAAAGTTGAAGAGGTATAAATTACTCGCGTCATTGTGAGCAAAAAACTTGAAAAAGGGACGAACCGTTTTTATGCACTTTTATTTCATTTAACTCTTTGACAGGAAAAAATAAATAATGAATCGCTCGGAAGTTTGACGAGGGGGGTTTTAATTAAATTGCAAATTTAATTAGAAACATCAATCACCGAAAGTCGGGAGGCGAAACGTCCGAGCGTTTTTCGTGTCGCGTCCTCGAAAACTAATTCTACACACGCTTGATAAATTTAACGTTCAACAATTCGCTCGGTATCAACGTCGCGAGCGAACACCCGTGCCAATTTTTCGGAGCAAGGACGCGCTTATTTTTATTTCCATTTTATTCCTCTCTTTATCTTTTTGAAAATTTATGTCGTTTCAGAGCGGAAAGGGCGAAACGATCGAACTTGACCTCCTTCCTCGGGCACTCGAATTAAAAATAGTTCGAGAAAATATATTTTATTACGCACATACGATACGAACAAAAAAAAACGATTTCCTGCACCGACGTGTGCCGCAGTGTGGAAACGAAACATAATCCTGGCATGTAATTAGTCGATCACGCAACGGTGAAAAAAAAAAATTCAGTACATTTTCGTTTCCGAACAAAGGTGTCTCTAAAAATATTTGTCTTCGAAAAATGAACGTTCGTGCGAAGCGGGAAGAGTGAAAATTGGAAAAAAATGTTTTCGGGAAGTCAACGGCCTCTCGGGAAAAATTCGTCGGTCGCTCGAAAAAAAGAAGAAGAGGGGGGTTTCCCCTTTTTTAAGAGTGGAAACTCGTGTGAATCGAAAAATTGTTGGAGAAAAGGGAGCGAGAGAGAGAAAATGAAAATAAAAGAGCACCGCGAGAGAGTCAACACACGGCTGAGACCTACTTTTGTCGAGCGAGTACGTCCACATGTTTCTCCTCCCGGGTGATCTTCTTCGATCCTCGTCTTCGTCGCGGTTGGCTCTCGTCCTCATTCCTCTTCACGCTTTTATTACATACATCGCCTGTAATTTCTACCTGTGTTTTCGTCACGTTACCGTAATTGTGTTCTCGAAAAAAGATTCATTTCAAATTGTAATTAACCTATAAAGTAGACATTCCGAAGGAGGCGCAACGTTGTCCCGTGTACCGTTGAGATTTATTATACGCTTCACATTAGCATCGCACTAAAATTGATCCAGTCATTCAATCAACGAATTTATTCTCATAATCAATTTCAATTCTATTTATTATTTTCTGTACCCTTTTTATCGTTTTACGATTTATAAATACTGATTTTCATCTTCACTCGAGATATTTTACAAGCTTCAAAAAAATGAAAATAAAATGGGGGGATAAAAGATCTTGTCGATCGATAGCAATTTGTAATTTTAAAATCGAGTCTGAAGATCGTGGAAAGGACAGGAAAAGGGGAAATTATATATATTTGCGAGTCTTACTTGTCCAGCGTCCGTGTCGAGATGCGAGATTTATGCACAAACTAAAATTGAAATTTGAGGTTGGCGAAGATGCGAGATATTAGAGGAGGGAGAAAGAGAAATCTGGCACTGTAGGTCGAACCTGTAAAATATATGCCAGTCCTGATGCTGTGTGTATTCTTACACCACCTTTCTCGATTCTCCTCTTTTTAATTACTTTTTTTTATCCCGCCCGTGACAACTTTTCTCTCCATAAATCTGAATGTCCTGATACACTTTGCTCGCGAGTCTAATATTACTTCGCGTTAAAGCGGATCGTCGCTTGGAAAATTACCATGAAGTGAGTTTTCGTCCCAGTCCCGCGAGATAAAAGTTTCTCGATGAGATTATTTCTGGAGAGTCAGTCCCGACTCGAGGGGTCAACAGGTTTTTCGATTCGCGCCAGCCTCAGCCCCAACTCACTGAATTTATTATTGAATAACTAACCCTTCGGGATATACATAATAGTTAATTTCAAAAAATAAATCCTTTCTATAATAGAAATTATATATGAAGGTTTAATACAAAAAACGTCGAGAGTATAATAAAAAGTCGCGAATTTCTTAAAAATGTGTTTCTTTAAAATTAAATCAAAAACAAAAAAAAGGTGTGAATTATGCTGGTGTGAAATACGATGAACTGGTTAAATATTGCTACAGTCAAATAAAAAAATTTTTCCTCAATATATTTGTCATATAGAAAATGATGTGATAGTCATCAGATAAAATATGATTAGCACATTAAAGTCCATAAGGAAAATTTGTTGAAAGTCGATTCAAGGACAATATACTCGAAACTAAAAGTCATCCAAGATAAGATTTACTTTTTTACATAATTACTGAAACTTTTATTTTGAATTTTTGTGAAAAATGAAATGAATTTTTAACACGTGCTTTTATAGATCGGATAATGCGATATTTGCCAATAATTATCTCGACTTCCGCACGGTGAAGCCTCCCAAAAATTAACGCACACGTGCGTGTGACGTCAAAGAAGGCTTATGCATAGAGATTCAATAAAATCTTGAATAAACGATATTAACGATTTAACTAGGTTAAGGCGGATGTCTTAGCATAGTCACGTTCAAACATTAATATTAAAACGAAAAGATTCAAAGACGTGATATTTCGCAAGTGTGAAATTTAAATAAGAAAAAAATAATTTAAAAAATAATGTCGACCTCGAAAAAACACGAATTCCTAAATTCCATTTTTGTATTTTTTATGTACATATAAAATTTTCAAGAATATTCAAATTTTAAACAGATATTATATGTGCATTTAGAGGACAAAATTGCATTTTTCCTTTTTTTGTGATCGAAATATATACGACTATCCTGAAAATAAAATAATTGGTACTTTGTGGTACATATAAAATTGACTCTCGTGTTTTTTCCAGTGTAACTTGTAGTTTTTGAGAAATTTTCTCTGCCTTGACACACAGAATTAAATAAGCCATATTCTATTCCAAATATCCAAGATATAACCAAATATCTCAAATTTGAAGCGAAATATCTCAAAAATTGGCCAGAATATCAAAACTGATACTTTGAGTGTGCATGTGTATGAATTTTCGCATGTAATACCTGAGAAACGTGAAAAATGATGGGTGCTGACGAGACAGCTATCTCAAGAAGGAAGAAGCTAGGTCGGGCTTGGAAAAATTCATACAATCGATAATCACGTTACTGCTGGAGAGCAGACAAAACAGTGTACGTCGAGCGAGCGTGTTGACTCTCCCGGGAGGACTGGAGGAGCGAGTCGAAAGAGTGGAACAGGTAGGGAGCGAGAGAGAAAAAGTACGAAACGATCTAGAGAAAGAGAGAGAGAGAAACGGGGGTGGGAGGAGGAATCCAGAGAGTAAAGGAGAGAGAAGAAGAATAAGAAGCGAGATAAAAAACGCTCGGGGGCATTCGGTGAGAGTGACGAGGAGAACGGATGGCCCACTGCCCGTTCTCCGCGGAATCCTGCATCCATGAAAAGATCGAACGTTTTTCCATTGCGCACGTGAATGAAAAAAAAAAGAGAAAAAAAAGAACACGAAGAAAGAGAAAAAGAGAAGAAGAAAAAAATAGACACAGAAACAGGTATCGAGTGCACGTTCTCTGGCGAGAGGCCATTTTGATGCATCGCATTTCTGCTCAAATGTGAGTGGAATTTACATGTGCTCGCTTCGCGTCTGTGAAAGACTGCGCGAACGAGAACGTATCGATGGTCCAGGCTGTTGCAATGTTCCATGCTCCGTCCTCGCTGGAATCTCGCCTCGAAAATAACAACAGCAGTTATAACAACAACAGCAACAAATAATAATGATAATAGGAACGAAAGAGGAACGAAGACACACCTGCTTCGTCATACGGATGCTAAAACTCTCGTCCCGCAGCAGCCGTGGCTCCACGAATTTCGAGCACCTGTTCTCTCTTTCGCTCCGCACGTTCTCCCAAAAATTTTTCCCGCAGGGCCTGGGAACCTTTTTTTTCTCGATCGATTTTTCAGCTGACGCTCTATGGGAAAAATCGTTTTCCCGAAGATAAATTCGTGTGGGAACGTTTCCCTATTTTTTTTCAAAGCTGTGTAAATTTTGAGCTTGAATAAAGCTTTTGGCAATAGCTGGCGGTTCTTGAAATAATTTTTTTCTTTTTTCGTATTTTGTGATATTCCGGACCCGGCGAGGAAGAGACTTGCCGAGGTGAAAGCGAGAGAGCGAATAGACGTGTAGGGAGTCCCTGGCTGGTTGTTAAGGAGCACACGCGGAGATCCCTCGGATTCAGGTAAAAAGGACTCACGGAGTCCTTTCGCGATCTTCTCGCAGCCTCCTCTCGTTCACGCACGAGAGAGCCCATCGATCCGTTCCGGAATTCTCTCGGAGACACTTTTTCTCTCGCCGGACGCGCAAAATACGAGAATTATTATTCATTTTCCGAAAAATGTAGCAAAAAAATGATACATTGTCGCGACAATGTAACAAAACGAATGACGCAAGAATAAAAGTCGGAATAAAAATGATTGCAGTAATGAAATCTTGTTCTCTCCTTCTTTATTTTCAGAGAAGCGGAGGAAACTCGTTTTGGGATTTCGATAAATAGAAAAAAAATCGGAGAAGCGGACGGGATAAGGGGGATCGAGTCTCGGGGAAGAAAGAAACGAGGAGAGAGAGAGAGGGAGGGACGGGGAAGAAAAAAAATTGAGCATCGAGAGAGCTAGATGCGAGCCAGAGGGAAAAAAACGAGATAGACGACGTTCTCGTCGTTTTTTTCTCCAGGAGAGAGAAAGAGAGGAGGGAGAGAAAAATATAGCCTGAACAGAGGTGGAACAAGGACGAAAGGAGAAGATTTGGTAAATAGCTGTGGAAGGAAGGAATGGGTGCCGGGATGGGCAGGAGCAGCACGAGCGGCGGAGGTTTGCTCGAGGCATTACCCACGGGTACACCGCTTCACGTCGCGATGCTCGGCCTCGATAGCGCTGGAAAAACAACCGCGCTGTATCGCCTAAAATTTGATCAATATCTCAATACGGTGCCTACCATCGGCTTTAATTGCGAGAGAGTACGGGGCGGCATTGGAAAAGCCAAAGGTCAGTTTTTTTAATTTACATCAAACAATGTATGAGCAATATTTTCAAAAATATGAGAATTAGTTTAGTATTTTATTTCTGCATGTATTCAAGAGATTCTTATAAAATATTCGTACGCTTACCCTGAATTCGTAACAGTGTGTAAATTAAAAATAAAATTCGTCATCAGTTACATTATATTTACAATTGTTTCGTGCTTGATCTTCCTTGACCTACTCAAAATCGACTGTAATTTAATTTTGAAGTATTTTCAATTTATTTTCCAGGCGTGAGTTTCCTCGTTTGGGACGTAGGCGGCCAGGAAAAGTTGCGGCCACTCTGGAAATCGTACACGAGATGCACAGACGGCATAATTTTCGTCGTTGACTCCTGCGACGCTGAGAGACTCGAGGAGGCCAAGATGGAACTCACGAGAACAGCCAGAAGTCCCGACAATGCGGGAGTTCCGATTCTCATTCTTGCCAACAAGCAGGATCTTCCTGGTAACATATTTGCTTATTAATGTTATCAAATAAAATAAATTTCTACAAAAAACAAAGATAATTGAATTCATGTATGAAAAAAATGTCTAAATTGTTCTTCCAGGTGCGAAAGAAGTGGGCGAGCTGGAGAAACATCTGGGCGTTCTGGAGCTAGCGGGCTCGCCAGGAACGTCTTGCATAAGAGTTCAGCCGGCGTGCGCGATAACGGGTGAAGGATTGCACGAGGGCCTCGACACGTTGTACCAGCTAATCCTGAAGCGCCGCAAACTTGCCAAACTGAATCGGAAGAGGGCCAGGTAGGCAAGGGCCTCGGAGGACTGCACTTGCGTCTTCTGATATTGTCCAAAGAATAAACCGACGACGAGAGCGACGAGCAACGATTCACTGACAACGTCCGACTCGTCGGTTTCCGTAGTCACCGCTCAGTGCGGAAGCGATACGAAAAATCTCGAGACCAACTCCGACGTCGTTGATTCAACGATGGAGGCTCATCGACAATTTGAACCAAGACTGAATCACGACCAAGAAAAAAAAGACGATGAAGAAGCGGCTGAGGAGGATAGAAGAACTTTCGATGATGATAGTGATAACGAAAACGATTTTTTTCTTTTCTGCAGACATCATCAAGTCTAACGAGAATGTCGAGAAGTTTCTCAATTATTTTTGCTTCGCTCATCGTCGCGAAATACTTGCGTCAATTGCCTTCGAGGATTGGGCTTTTTCTTCCTTTTTTTATATCTGAGAGAAAATAAGAGAAACGATTCGCGCCGGAGCCACGCTCGCAGACAATCCGCTTTCTCGAGCTCCTCGCATAGGAGAGAAGAAGAAAAAACGAGAGGATAACGAAAAAAGACTCTTTATTCTCGCGCCAGCCATGCGTGCGAATTGAGACAAAAGTCCTCGTGAAATGTATCTCGCACAATTGCATATGTGCGTACAGTGCCTGGTTTCGGAAAAAAAAACGAAAAAAGGCAAAGAGCTCGTGCTCGCTGACGAGGAAACGGAAGAAGATCGAATCTAAGGAATTTGCATAGAAGTGCTACATTTTAGCACGAATCTCTCGCCTGAGAAACCATGTCAGCTTTCGTCGAGCGCTCATTTGATTCATTCATGTCCAGAAAAAAATCGGAAACTTCCAAATAACCGAGAAAAAGCCTCGAAAAATTTTTGAAATTCTCTCGAGAGTATTCTGACGTGATAAGAGGGAGGATTTCCATCGAAAAAAAAGCGAAACAAAAATTAGTCAAAGTGAGAGATTCGTAGCTCTTTTCCCCCCGAAGGGCTTTATCGCCAAAGACAACGACTTAGATGTGCCGGAGAGCTCGTAAGAAATATTTCCTCGTGCTCTGTGGTATTCTAGAGAGAGAGAGAGGAAGAGAAAAAGAGAGAAACAGTATGTTTAAAGTCATACAGGTCTCTCTTTCTCGATCCGTGTACAGTTTCTCTCTCTCTCTCGCTCTTTTCTGTCTTTCTCTTCGCCTCGAAGTCTCTGTAGGTCGAGGTTCTCTGTTACCAACTCACCCAGCAATTGCGTACTCGTGCCTATCCATTTTTTGCACCTTTGTATATGGTTGTATTGTACTATAAAAAAGGATCGAGTCGCGAGAGAGAGAGAGAAAGAGAGAGGGAGAGAGGGAGGGAGAAGAAACGAGAGACAGAACGACCTCTTAAAAAATAAAGAAAATTAAATAAAGTACGGCTCCAGTGTAGCATTGAGATTAGAGAGTGTTTTTAACATGTGTGATTGCCGTAAGACAGTTAAACTTGCAAGGGTGTGGAAACCGAATGAAAAAAAAAGAAGTTAACGTAGGCGTCGAAATATCTCCACGAATATTTTTCCCCTCTTGCTGACACGAAAAACAAATTAGTTTAACGTGGGCTGTGACGAGATTTTCATCTCTTCTGCTCCAGAGCAATTTTTCTTTTCAACTTTTCTTCCAAATAAATCTTCCATACGGGAGGACGAAAAGAACAGGGACGGAAGACGAATGTGCATTTTGACGAGTGTTAACGAGTGATGCTAGTCGACCGGACATTTTCGTTTAAACGAACGACGAGAGAGGAAGAAATAAATATCGAAAATATTATAGATATATCGTATTGTAAGAGTATGAAAAAACATGTATATAGAAAAAGAGAAAGAGAGAAAAAAGAGAAGAGGAAATTGAGAAACCTAAAGTATGTAAATAAAGCGTGGGAGCAGCTAATTAAGCCCGGACGAGAAAGATTTTAGGAACGTATCGAATTGGACGTCAAAGAGAAGACAAAGCGGCTCAAAGTCTTCTATACGAACGAGAGTGATTGTTAAATTCGTGCTGTATCTCTTGTTAAAGATTTAGAGCCTGAAGTTTGCGAACGAAATTAATTTTTTTTTTCAATTACCACTCTCGCTCGTATCGGAACGAGTTACGAGCCTATAGGATTAAAAATTGTCGGACATAATTGTTGTTTTTATATCGACTTGTCGTTCGATTACGAGGAGAATGAAAAAAAGAAGAGGCGAACAAAATTCTATATTCTAATCTAAACGACCTTGCCCTTGTTGTGTTTTTCTTCTATTATATAAAAAAAAATTTATGTATATATACATATGTATATGTATACAATCACTAATATTTTATCTTGCGCTTCTATCAAAATCGAGATTAAATACCTATTTATCTACGCGTACGATAGTTCGTATTATCGTCATTATCATTATTAATATTATTAAAGAATTATTAGGCTACATTTATCGCGGATTATGGAAGAATGATTGTTTCCCTATTTGTAAGAATGACGACGAGACGTCGAAACTTGACACTGTTGTTGTTTTTTTTTTGGTGCTTTGGCGAAAGTCTCTGACAAAAATGTTGTGCTTCGTTGACTTGTTTAGGAAATTGAATGTTTTTTTTAGTCACGATGAGAGAGTATGAATGTCGAAGTATCGCCATTAATGAATGAAACGTCAATACAAAACTTGTAAATACGCTTCCTTCTTGTACGAAGAAAAAGAAGAAAAAAAAAGAGTTGTGCGTAATTAATCGAATTTTAAAATCGAACTGAGTTACCTCGGCGATTCGACGAGTTCATGGAACGCGCAATCTTTATTCTTTTCCCTCGTTTTGTTTTTACCCTTTTTTTTTTTAAATAAACCTGCGTTTTAAAAAGAGAAGCTCCATTTCGTTTGTAATTTCAGTAATAAAATCTTCGTCGATTTTATATTCGGGAACAAATGGTGGAAAATGGCGCATGGTTATTTAACGGTAGAGCGAACCCGAGGATGCTACGAAAGTACAATAAGTCGACTTCCGGCCTGCGCGGACAAATTCAATACGAATTACGATAAAATACATTTCCGGCGATTCCCCGGGGAGGGCGGATCGTGAATATGCCGGTCGGAACGATTTTCTACGGGAATATAATGAGAAAATCACTGTTAATCCAATCGTACGTTTTATGCGGGATCAACGAACGACCAAAAATGGTTTTTTCTCCATTTTAATCTATTTCTTTATTCCACTTTTATTTCTATCTACTTTTTCGTGTGCCTTTATCAATTTTTTCTCTTTTATTTAGAGCCGCCGACGAGAACGACGAAAAATATTTGTTTCCGAATAATCGAAGTGAAAGAGAAACGAACAAGTGGGATGTCTCGTGGGCGAACCCGGAGACTCTTTCCGTCGCTCCTTCTTTAGTGATTTCTTCGAGTCCGTTCCAATCTTCCCGCTCGTACACACGCCAAGTTCATTAAAAAGAGAAATAATTTTTGATTGCGGCTCGATGGAATTTTTCAGGATGTCAGAGAGACGATCGAGAAGCCGCTGAGAAATAACCGAGTGACCGAGTCATCAAGAAATTACAAGTACGGTTATTTTCCTCTGGTTTGCCCCGAGGAGACCGGATAGCCGGCTGCCACACGGCTGACGAGAAAATGCGCGAGATTGGCCTTCTATCACGTTGAGCAACTTTTATATATCGCACGTGCCATTCTCGTACTCGATTACCGAGTTTCGATTCATTCAAGTGGAGAATCCGGTCTGGCCGACGCGAAACAACGGTCTTCTTCATTCTTTGCTTCGCCTTTTTTTCTCCTGGTTCTTCAAATTATACGTTTTCAATATATCATTTGAACCTCGATATTTCAACTTTCAAATATATATATTTTTTTAAAACTCGTTTGTTCATTTTTTCAGATCTCCGGCGCCTAGCAACGTCTGATGAGTGCGGAGGGTGTAAAAAACGTTGAAAGCCTCGAACACACGTTAACATTAGTTTCTCCGACAGGTTGGTGGAGGAGAAAAGCTCAGAGTGGGAGGACGAGTATACGTTTGGAGTTCCTCGAAGGGCGCTTTTTTTAACCCCGTCAGACTTCGAGCTCCTGAGATCTACGAGCCTCTCTTGTTGCCATGGGGATAGTTCATCCGAGAGCTCGAAACGTCTCGCGGGTACGAGACCAAAAATTCATTTATTTCTCTACCACGAAAAAAAAGACTGACACACGTGCAACTTTTTTTTTTCAAAAGAACTCGATTTTCAGATCACTGTATTTCATTATCGATTACTGTAATTATACGCTTTTTAATACTGAAAATATCACTTGCAGAGGAATGATAAAAAATGTCGTTTAAAAAATTCTAAAAATCAGAGAAAAATTTGTTGATCGATTACTGTGTTTTTTTTTCCAGTGACGATGAAAATTATTGATCGTCTTTCAATCTTTCTTTTTGGCAGTTAAATCCATACAAAATTTTTTTCTTGCACTTCCGTCCAGCTCGTTCTCTCTCATCGATTTTTCCATGGCTTCGGCTTCTCTGGCGAGAGTGGCTTTGCTCTTGAAGCTGAGATCGAAATCGTCCGGAAACTGCGACTTGAAGTCTCGGGGATCGTCGAGCTTGCAGTAATTCGTGAAGAACTGCAGGAAAATCATTTCCTCGTCGCTGAGGACCGGAGCCGGCGGAACATGGATTTTTTCCTTCGTTCCCATTTGGACGGTTTTTATCACCGATTGACGTCTCTTTTGCGTCGGTTTTGGCCCTTCCATTATTCGTTCCAGGGCGGCCAAGAGACGATGCATTAGCTCAAACTAAAAAAATTTATTATATTAGTAAAACATTTTAAAAACTATTGATGATAAATAACGATAATACGTAAAAAAACATGTACAAGATATTTAACCCTTAATTATAAAAAAATTTAATGACGCTTTTATATTATTAACCATAAATTATTGACCGTAAAATTCTCTATATGGAAAAAATGAAGATTTCTTTTTGGTATTCTCTAATAGTAGCAGTACGTTTTAAAAAATTGTAAAAAAGTACTCGAGTCAAGAGACACCCCTTAATCGATTCATTTCGAGAAAAAAGGAATGTATAATGAGCCAATTACCTTTCTTGCTGCGTCCTCAGCGTCTCTCATAGCTTTCAATTCCTGTCTAAAGCCCTCTTTCTCACAGACGCGGACAATTTCGTGCGGCAAATTATCCAGTTCCATGTTCAGCTGCTCGTATGTTTTCTCAATTAGGTGCATCATCGTGTACGTGTCGAGATTTGCATCGTTCGGACCCACGCAGCTCTCGTAAGTGTCCTCAACGAAGACCCGCAAATAAAGCACGGATTCCGAACATACGAGATCTCGAAAAACTCCGTGGAGCAGCTCATTCGCGTATTTTTCCAGGGAGCTCGCTCTCTCCTCCGCCCCACGTATATTTTCCTGCCAACACATGTTTTATTCATCTTTCGAGTCTTGCCAATTTTTAAGAAAGTATTCATTGCGTTAATTATAGCACGCTATTTTTGCGATTTAATTAAATTAATTTAATAAATTGATCTTCACGAAAATTACATTTTTATCATATCCAGACACAATTTTATTTTAATTCATGAATTATTGTAAAGTTGTGTAAATTAAAGAACTTTAATTTTGAAACATTATTAGGCTCTCATTTATTTTCAATTTAAAATAATTTTTCAAATAAATAAAAGTCTTGATAAAAATCCAAAAAAGGTGAACCTCGAGATCAGTCAAGCCCTCCTGAATTTCAGCTATTTCCTGTTTTATTAGAGTCTCAGTTTCGAAAATGTTCGTAGCCATTTCAGCCATCGGACCTGCCAATGATTCGAGATGTATCAGAGCATTGAGATTCTGCACTTCCATCGATCTGAACATCTTAGCCAATTCTTTTGGATCTTTGAAATAGAGCTGCGGGGGTGGTGCCTCCGCGACGTCAGACTCGAATAATTCTGCAAATAATAGAAAATTTTATTGAAAATATTAAAATAACGAAAAAAAAGGTTTAAAAACTGTACCAATTAGAGATTCCAGCGAAATCGTGTTGTCAATATTCTTGTGTCTTCCCAAGATGTCATCGACATTGGCGGAAACAATGCTCGTTCCGGAAGACGAGCGGTGAATGTAATCGTATTCCTGACGCCAGGCGATCGGTGAAATTTGGTATAAGAACTTTTGACACATCTTGACAGTTCGCCAGGATTCCTCCAGTGCGTAAACTTCGAGCCGCAATTGGCCCAGATCCCGGGAAAGTTGATTACGTCTCGTCGTCGTCGAATAAGTCGTTTTCACCTCTTCCTCAGCCTCGACGAGAATCGCCATGCTGTCCTCGTGATCCTTGGACAAAAATTCTTCGAACGCGTGCACGCAGGTTCTATAATTTTTCTGTAATAATAATTATAAATAAAAATAATAGCAATCATTTTGAAACAATGCCAAAAATTCGAGATCAGCAGTACTTTTTTCATTGAAAATTTCATTGTAAATTTTGTATTTATATTTGTATATTTATGTTAGCAGTGTAAATGAAGATTTCTTCTACAATGTCAAGTGAATTTAAACAATTCTTTGATACTTTTGTTTGATCCAGTCGACGTTGTTCCTCATCGAATTGCTGATCGATACGAATACAGTCGTCTCTCTCGACGCCAACGAGCAATTTTGTCCTCAAGACCTCGCGAGCGTCGTCCACGTAGCGCTGCCTCGAGAATTTTTCTCTGATCGACGCTAGGCCGATTAAATCGGTAAAATAAGTCGGATCGATGTCGGTCATCGCTGTCGCTTTGTCCAAATCTTTGTGCTTGGTGGCTTCTTCCTCCTCAGCCTCAACGTCGACCTTTCCGAAAATAATAGATTAATAATAATACACTACGTTTACGCGACCGCTAATATCGAATTAACTTACTAATATGCTACGCGTAAACGGGCCTTGTTAATTCTATATTAGTAAGCTAATCACCCGAA